>PUQB01000537.1:0-171886 GCA_003024785.1 Selaginella tamariscina | reverse complement strand
TACATAAAAGCATTATTTGATTTAATAAAAAATGTTCTTTAACTAGAAAATTTACTTTATTTAAAGTTCGATATATTTAGTGTTATATTTAATTAATTATAGTAACAATAATTGTAAACAATTCAACAACACACACAAACTTAATGCTACTTTAATCCTGTAAAGAATTTAAAAACAAATTCTATGCGTGTAAACAATTCAACACGTGCACACGCACACACCTGAGATCATGTAAATGATCTTTAATGTCAAGCCTCAACCAACTTAACACACACACACACACACACACAAACACTCAAAAAACTTCCTACGATGTAAGTGCTTGATAAGGGAATAGACGTAAAGCAGCGTAGAACATATATACATGTATGTATGCTATGATATAAACAATTTATACAATGGGATATATAATAACTAATTTAAATATATGTATTTTATGTATATATATACATTAATAATGATGGTAATTTTGGTATATTTAGAAGTTACTAAAGATATTTACGGTACAACTAATCTTATAAGAAATATAACCTATTGTTAATTTATAAAATAATCTCAACGTACTAAGAAATATATATATTTTTTTATATAAACCCTAAGATTGAAGGATACAAAAGTTTTTTGTCTCTGTGTATTTACTGTGTTGTCTCTCACAAATATATATTGCCACTAGATTTTATTATTACATTATATTTATAGACGTGCACTTGTCACATATTTTAAGTAGTCTTATCCCTAGATAAAGGATGGTTTTAAAATATGCCTTTTGAACTTTAAAATTTGAATTCATCAGTTAACCCCCTTAACCTTTGGAATACGATCTGTTTAACTCATAATCCAGTGAGAATTTTAATCAATGTTCAATTCATTGATAATAATTTTAATTAAATTATTCAATTAAAATTAATTAAATAAATTATATTTTAACAAAGTTAATATTTAGGCAAATTAATTAATTAATACACATTTTGTATATGTTACTGTATATTATATATGAGTATATCGATCTGGTAATTGAACGCCCTGTTCTTTTGATTCATCAGCAATATTCATTCTAGTGATTTTACCTTCTGCTTGTAAATTTCTCTCATTATCTCATTCACCATGTCCACCGATTGACAATGAAATTGAAGCTTTGAAACTCTTGAGAAACGGGTTGAACATCTCATTCTGGAACGACACAGTTCATCCCAACAATTGGCAAGGTATAAAATGGAACTCACACGGTCAAGTGGAGAGCATAACCTTGCTCAATCACGGTCTCAAAGGAACTCTCAACTCCGTGTGGGATGGACTTCCTTCCTTGACTAGTCTCGATCTTTCACAGAATGCTATCACAGATATCAAAATCTTCCATTGCAGTACCAAAAACAACAGCAACATCAAAGAATTGAATCTGAGTTCCAACTTATTGCACGAGATTCCCAGAATCTCCCAACAACCTGGTGGTTTTGGATGTTCAGTAATAACTTTGAATGGCAGGATTCCTAAGTTCGACTCTCTGCGCGTTCTAACTTGTCCTTGAACAACTTCACTGGGGATGTGTCTTTCGGTGACAATGTCGAGCTTCAAGTGTTGGACCTCAGTTACAACAGATTCAATGGCTCCATTTCAACTTATCGCAGCTGCAGAGTATTCAATCCCTTAATCTTTCGTATAACGAGCTTGGAGGGGTCATCCCCAACGAAGTCTTCGGACAAATGAGGAATTTAACACGCCTCACTTGTGGATAATCACTTTGTTGGGGGAATACCAACACTCGAGAATTGTTATAGTCTTTCTTATGTTTACCTCGAGCTAACAACTTGAGTGGAGGAATACCTTCAAGCCTTGGAAGACTTCCAGAGCTCTACATTCTCAGTGTTGCTTACAACATGCTGTCGGGCCAACTTGTGTTTGAAGCTGGGAGTTTCCTTAAGTTAGAAGTGTTGTTATTACGAGGAAATAAGTTTGAAGGGACTCTCCCTAGCAGCTTAGGAGGCCTGCAGAGGTTGAGGAAACTAGATCTAGGTGAAAATGGCTTCACTGGCAATCTACCTCCTGAGATAAGTAACTGCTCGCTGCTCGAAAAACTTTGGGTCAATGACAACATGCTAAGTGGTCCTATTCCTGTTGATCTTTCTAAACTCAATCGTCTTCGTAAGTTGGTTTTGGAAGGGAACTTGATTTCGGGGAAATCCCTCCAGAGTTGTCCAATTGCTCTCAACTTGAATTCTTGTATTTACAAAATAACAGCTTCACAGGCAGACTGCCGGAGAACCTCGGGACATGCACAACTTGCTGTTTTTATCAATTTCATACAACAAACTTAGTGGTAACATCCCAGCAACATACAAGAACTTTACGTCGTTATTGGAGTTTGATGTTGCCTATAATATGCTCTCCGGAGAAATTCCTATGGCACTTGGAGAGCTTCAATCTCTTCAGCTTTTGTTTTTAGGCAGCAACCGATTCTCTGGGGATGTTCCCTGGTGGTTATCGAACATGACACGGCTTCGGGTGGTACAACTCTCAAACAATAGCTTCACTGGACAGATACCACCGAGCATTTCTTATCTTTTCCAAGATGTGCTGTTATACAATAAGAGCACGGAGGAGTATCCTCTAGTGCAAACCTCAGGCTTGACATACGCAGTATATGCATTACGCATAACTCTTCAACTCTCACATAACGAGTTAACTGGGAGTATTCCACCTGAAGTTGGGAATATGCATAAGCTACAAGTGTTGGACTTGAGTGGTAACCTCCTCAGTGGTTCAATTCCAGACAACCTCGGACACGCTAGGCAACTCCTGAAGCTCAATCTATCAATGAACGAGCTTACTGGTAACATCCCGACCTCTCTTGCGGATCTTTCTTTCCTCTCATCTCTAGACGTGTCGTACAACCGTCTCGAAGGCAGGATTCCGCAGTCACACAGTTTCTGACATTTCCGAATGCGTCTTTCGTCGGTAACCAGTTGTGCGGAGCTCCACTTGGTGAATGTAGTTTGCCAACTCAAGATCCTTCCCTCCATGTTGATGTTTCTAAGAAGCAACTTATACAGGTGGACTCCGTGGTGATATTTGTAGTTACTTTCTTATGTGCATTCTTCGTCAGTTCCCTTGGGACGTACTTTGGACTCTCTGGCATCAGGTTGTAGGCACCAAAGATCTTCAGTATTACGAAAACATATTTGATGTAGAGAATAAACGTTAAAAGGGTATTAAATTAAACTACCACACTCTCTCTTTCTCCTCTTCTACGCAGCAAATTTGTTATTAAAAATGTATAATTAACTGTTAACATGTGCCAGTCAAGAAACTATTTGTTTCATGTTAAACTTCTTAATATTATCTCCAACACTGCAACTACTTTCCATAAAACTAGAAATTAATTCTTTAAGAAAAGTAACAAACTAATTTAGCATTTTATTATTATTAGCAATTATAATAAATTAGTAATTTACTGCTTATATTTAAAAAGTTGCAATTTAAAATGTTTAAAATCTTGTTCTGAGGAATAAGTTCCTTCAGCAAGTATAAACTGTATGTTCTTGTAAAAAGAATATCTGACTATTCAATGTAGTACAATTTTAAAAAATTTCACTTACATAAATACCATTATAGTACATTCCAAGGGAAAATCAAGTGAATTATTTTCATTGACCATTTTATCTACATAGGGTATTCCAGACTCTCATTATATGTTATATATATATACCACGTGTGTGTGTGTGTGTGTGAACTATCTTTTTCGTAAGTATACAAATAAGAGACGTGTAACACACGCGCTTATCAGTTCAAAAGTGAGGACAGCAGATTGATTGAAGAAAGCTTTAGTGTACAATAAGATAGGATAAATTTGTCTAATTTGCAGAACTTTTGACTATACAAAACTCCGTTCTTGTGCACTATTATTTGATGATAGATAATTCTACACGGCTTGACTGAACAATTTTCAGCAGGAACATCCTTATCGAGGTCTTTTCAACATTTGAAATTACATAAAGTGTACAGTTTCTACAATAATGCATGCAGACACACATCTATTGACTTGAATTATATACTGTATACAGTAAAGCATAGTTATGCAGCTCTAACATAAGCATTTTCTAAGATTTTTAAATTTAATGTAACGATGTAGCAGCCTGTTAAATTAACTTATACGTATCCCACACGGGATCATTATATTATATAGCCTCAGCGAGAATGAACTCGCGTCCTTTTGTGTGTAAAACAGACTACACCATAAGACCATTACAAATGTATTTTTTGTGTACTTATTTAAAAGTTAGGTTTTTAAACCAAACGTGATTAAAAATGCTCATCTTTCTGGTAAGTCCGTAAACGTCACTTCACAGCAACGATTATAAGCAAAACATTATAAAAAGCATAGGTCCTAATAATTATTAATACATTAATACTATGCAACATATATTCTGTTTTTTATAATATACACGTATATATACGTGTCTTTACATTCCAATTGTATCAGTATATAAAAGATTTGATACTAGCGTAAGATAATTTACAAAATGAATTGATCTAAGCCATTTAAAAACGTTTATATGAAACTATATGAAAGTGCGTAACCGTGATAGCATATACCACATCCACTTTGTAAACCTAGTTCATCATTTATTTCATAAGTTTTGCATTTATTTTCTAATATTCTTTAGCATTTTTTATCACATAATTAAAGAATTTAGGAGCACACCGGGAGCGCCACAAGTATGCAGCATTATTGGAGCTAGACAGAGGAAACAGAAATCTCTTGGAGTCAAACAAGGTTCTTAACATACGCACAGTGTGCATATACAATGTAGATTACAGACACAAAGAGAGAAACAAACAAGTAAAAGCTTGATCATTCTGATTTTCACACAGCAGCATATCAACATGCAATTCATGAAGCATTTGAGATTTAAGAAGAACACAAATTATACGACTCAAAACTTATCAATACTTCCACAAGCATTTGAGACACAGCTTTGTTTACTTAACGTTTTAAAGTGTGTATTCTATTTTAATTCATTCTGCGAATACTTCTGTTTAATATTAACATATGTTCTGGGCAAAAGAATGGGGCTTTGCTGGAGCTTGAACAACGTAATCAACAGCTAGCTTCCTTGCTGAGAGCATGTATGTAGGTTATTGTCGGTAAACCTTACACACACGTACGCACACTTGTTTTGTAGTCAAAAGAGTGAGCTTATTGAATAAGGGGGCAGGAATACATGCGTCTGTTTGCACAAGAGCGGAGTATACAAAGCTCTGCGATACATCTCACACAGCATATATGGCTGTCCAGGCGTATGAATGTAGTGTTCTCGTGCTGGGCGCGTTTTGTCAAAAACTCAAAGGTGATCTCTCTCCCTCTCTCTACTTCGGTTGTGCGCGTCCACACATATGTTATGCACCTGACGAGAATATATGCAAGCCCATATATATGTGCCTGTATGTTTTATTATTTCTACAGCTACATATACGTGTGTGTGTTGTGTGTGTGAGAGAGAGAGAGAGAGAGAAAGAGAAAGAGAGCAGCACCTTTCTCACAAATACAACTGGCAAAGTGGAGAATCTTTGTAAAGTAGAGAGCGTCTGGGAACGGCGAATTTTAAGTAAATCATTTGCTGTATTTACTGCAAGACAGGCAAGGGCTAGTATTACCAAGAAGCTTACTACAATAGCGGATAAACACAGGAAAAAAGCACACTTTCCACATAGCTTCCGCTCCTGGGTATGCTGCATTCAATCCAGGAGAAAGGTGTGTGTGCGCGCGCGTGCCTGCGTGCATGACAGGTTACAATGTATAATAAAGGATATAATATTTGTATGCTTGTAAGTTGTATGTTTGTACATGTCTTATAGTCGTCTACAGAGATGTTATATGTACCTAACAAATGAATATATGCATGCATATATATGTGTTTAAAATGTATATATATATATATATATTATATTATATTAATATCTAACATATTGCGTAGCAGGATGGTTGAGAGAACACATACTAAACGAGTGGCTTTGGGTACATGGAGGATATTCCTTGACACTGTAGCAGTCAAATTAATGATTGACTTACGGACAGAAAAGTTGCTTGTAAAACACAGGTTTGAATGTTATATATATTCACACAGAATTATGTATATACATATATCACACATACACACATATGCATGTATGTATTCATATACAGATATTAACTACTTATAAAATTGTAGATATAGATATATGTGTTAACGAAGGTTAACCTGTCAATTTTACTTGAGAACAGCCACGAGTCTGATTCTTATGAATTATAAGTTTATAGTAAGTTTTGATATAATAATAAATATAAACTTTTGTATATATGCGTATGACATGGTTACGTAAGAAAGGAACACAGTGTTATACACATGTCATTTACATACATACATACATACATATATACATGTGTGTATGTATATATGTAATGTACGTATGTATGTATGTACAGGATTCGGAAGTCATGGGAGAAATGGGGAAGTTCAATGTACACATCTCGCGTGTATAATTACGAAGCCAGTGAGTTTTCCAAACGAAGAATATTAACATATACTCTACGGACTTGGCATAGGAATATTCAAGAGAGCATTCTTGAACTAGTAAGTTTAATAGCATATTCTATTTTAATATTTATTTAGTATGGGTAGAAAAATACTGAATTATTTAATTAATATATTATTTAATATATTAATGCTTTTTCAATTACGAAAGGCTTATAATGCCCGCATTGAGCAACACAGAAGGAGTATTCTTCTTCAGAAGTGCGTCCAGGCGTGGAAAGAAGTGTTTTATTACAAGTTATTATGCAAAGGCGCTTGGACAAACTTATAAGTACCAGAATAAAAGGATTTTGGTATTTACGTTCCTTGGATGGAAGAAGTATGTGAAAAACAAAAAGGTAATCTTCTATTATATATATATATATATATATATATATATATATATATATATATAACATGTTGTAGTAATTTTAATTGAATTAGTTAAATTATATGGTATTTAAAGGAAGTTGTGAAGTATGTCATTGGCCAGGCACAGGTTTCAATTAAAATAAGAGGTTGGCAGTACATCAACATCGTCTTCACGTTTCAAATCTCAACAAGCGGCCAGAAAAAGGTGTTTTTTTTAATTTAATAATATAAAATAGTATATACAATATGTATGTTACAGTATATGTAATACTCGTTTATGGTTATACTTTTCACATTATACATATTATGTATAATGTGAAAAAGTATAACCATAAACGAGTAACTAGCAAAATCGGATATAATGAACGCGCGCGCGCACACACACACACATTATATATATTATGGATGTGCAGGTTGGGAGTTCTTAAGGCATGGTCACATATATTACGAATGCAGAAAATTTGTTTACTACACGTATGTAATATTTTGAAGAGAGCACAGCAAAGATGTATTAAGGACCTGTTTAATGAGTCAAGGTTAGTTTTTTTATAATTAAAGATATAGCGTTAATTATATACATGCTCTATATATACACTCTTTACTAGGAGATTACACATTATGAAGGAGGCTAGAATTACACAAGCCAGATTGGAACTGTCACACGAAGATTTACAAGCTGCAAGAAGATCACAAGCTGAAATGATTAAGATAATTAAACTGTTGGAGATGGAGATAATTAATCGTGTCACTGCAAGAACACCTACATGGACCTCCGCTTTCTAGACGGTACGTGTGTGTGTGTGCGTGCGTTGTGTTCCTTACTACATACATGCTGTGCGTGTGTGTGTACGAGCTTTTGTGTGCAGCCGAGTTTAGATGGGGTTTTCCACGGAGTACTAAGGGAAGTGTGCCAAGTGCTCGAGTTGGTCATACTGCGGTAGCTTTGCAAATGAACTCGGGTTTACCATCGTATATAGTCGTTATTGGAGAGTCCCCTTTAAATGATATTCTTGTCTTTCATTCAGGTATGCACACACACACAGGCACACACATTTATATGTGCACAAGGCAATAGAATGATTATATTTGGGGGTTTTGATGGAACCAATGATTCTTCAGATTTATCAATTATCAAGTTCTCTGAAAAGGGAGGTATGTGTATGTATATATAGTACGTATTCCTGCTATCTTGTATACGTATTCATATAACATATATTATCGTAAAGCGTTTTTCTTTACAGTTTCTGTGTATGGTCTAGAGTAGAGCATCGGGTGGGAATATTACCAAGACCAATGTCACAACACACGAGCTGCTTAACTGACGACGGTAAATTAATGTACGTATTTGAAGGATACCGTACAAAAGTTGGGCATTTAAAGGAGCTCTGGATATTAGACACGCAGTATATGGATTGGCACTTACCAGAATATTATAAGATATACCGTTAGCACGTCGTGGACACGGAGCTGCTATTGTACGTATGAAAAATATAAGTATTTGGTGGCTATGATGGCCACAGCAACTTGAACGATCTTCATGTGGAAACTATGCACTGGGAGCTTGTTAACTCGTCTGGAGAAGGTATTTATTAACGTATATATACATACGTCTTATATATCAACATATATATGTACATACACATCTCTCTCTCTCGTCGGACGTGCATATATAAACTCAAAGTACTTGTTGATTAAAGCACCTAGTTCAAGGAGGCACCACTCTATGGAAGCAGTAGGAAGGCATATTCTCGTGTACGGTGGGTATAACGGGGTATCGTATCTGGAGGATGTATACACTTTTGATACGGTTACATACACATGGAAGAAGTGGAATATACTTAAAGTCAGGAGGTGACAAACTGGTGTACGGAAGGTCGATGCATGCCATGGTGTTGACCGGTCAACGATTTGTTATGTTTGGAGGCATACATGAGTATGGACCTCTTGGGGATATCCTCTACCTAGAAAATGGAGCAGGTAATTAATAATGTTTAAAATCAAGATATTATAATGGTAATTTATATATAAGTTATATTTATGTATGTTTGTCATTCACATCTGATTTACTAAGATTATAAATATATTTATATACTTATATTATTATCAAATTATATACATACGTATATGAATATCAAAACGCACACCTGATGACGTGTTATGCAGCTATTGATGGGCTTGAGTTACAAATGGAGTTGACAGAAGAAAGAAGCGAAGTACAAACACTTAGAAACGCTGTTGTTCAATACGAGGAAACCTTACAAAGGAAGACACAAGATCTTGCACTTGCTTATTCAAGAATTACAGACTGTCAAACTGCATTAAAGGTGTGTGTGTGTGTGTGCATTTATATTGATCTTCTAACCATTACAAATTGATGTATATATATCATGCATATGCATACATGCTGTATTTCTATTGCAGGAAGAAGCTTATGGTAAGATTTCAAATAACAAAAATTAAATTGTTCCACTACTATGTATGTTTAACTCTGTGCCGTATATATATATATATATGATTTATAAAACGTGGATATAATTAAAACATTATGCCCCTAAGGTTCAAAAAAATTACACATATGTAAGTGCGGAAGAGACACAAACAGCGTATAAGAAAGAAACAAATTATTAACGAATTCATTAATGTTAATATGTGATTTTATTTCCCACTAAATCTTATGGTTATATTTATTGTTATGCACTTGTATATTGAGTGCGTAATAATAAAAAAAAATTTGAGTTTATTATTATGCATCAACAATTAATATAGCTATATATAAGCTGAATATATAAAAAAAAAATAATGTGTTGATGGTCTCATGGTGTAGTGGTTATCACGTCTGTCTTACACACAGAAGGACGCGAGTTCGATCCTCGCTGAGGCTACCATATTAGTTGAAGCATATTGTGGCATGTATTCGAAAATAGACGGAAAATGCTTAAAATCGTTGAATAGACGAGACATAAAAGTAATGGTCTCATGGTGTACTGATTCTCACATTTGTTTTACATACAGAAGGCCGCGAGTTCAATCCACCCTAATTACATGAAATTTGTTAATAAAAATGCAAGATTAATTTTTTGAACATTAATTATTATAAAATTGATTATTTTTATGTCAATACATAAAACACTTGATAATAAAATAATATAGTTCATCTAAGCCATTTAAAAACACTATCCATCGTTTATATGAAACTTATGCATGTGCGTGACCGTTTGGATAGAATATATCACATCCACTTTGTAAACCCTAGTTCTTGGCAGGGCGAACAGAAATGGTATTTCTCTATTTGTTTTCCTGCATTTTGCATCATTATTTCAGAAATTATGCATTTATTTTCTAATTTTAATATTTTTAACATTTTTTTATAACACAATTAAAGAACTTAGGAACACACTGGGAGCGCGAGAAGAATGCAGCACTATTGGAGCTCGACAGAAGAAACAGAACCCTCGAATCCAAGCTCATGGAATCAAACAAGGTTTTTATTCATATGCACATGACATGACTGTACACATATACAATGTAGATTACTGCACACAAAGAAACGAACACGCAAACGTTGATGATTTTGGTTTTCATACAAGCAGATTGAAGCAGATGCAGTATCTTCCCGACTGGAGGACATGCAGGAGGGCATGTTACATGCAATCCATGAAGCATTTGAGAAACAGTCCTTTAAGAAGAACACAAATTATACGTCTCAAAACTCATCAATACTTCTACAAGCATTTGAAACACAGGTTTGCTTACTTAACATTTGAAAGAGTTTTAATTCATTTATATTTATATGTTCTTATATGTTCACGAATATTGTAGCACATAAATCTTCTGTTTAACATTAACATGTTGTTAAATATTATGTTCTGCTAGGGAGTAACATCTCCGTGGGAAAGGCAAAAGAATGCGGCTTTGCTGGAGCTTGAAAAAACGTAATCAACAGTTACTTTCCTTGCTTAAGGTATGTATATCCTTGTCTAATCTCTCTATCTCTCTATCTCTCTCTCTCTCACACACACACGCGCGCACACACACACACACACTTGTTTTTGTAGTCAAAAGAACAGGGAAGTGGAAAATGAGCAAGAAAAAGAGCTTATTGAAGAAGGCTTTATAAGGGGGCAGGAATACATGCGTCTATTTGCACAAGTGCGGGCTATACAAAGCTCTGCGGTACATCTCACACAGCGTATATGGCTGTCCAGGCGTATGAATGCAGTGTTCTCGTGCTGGGCTCGTTTTGTCAAGAACTCAAGGAAAAAGAAGGTGATCTCTGTGTGTCTAAGGTTTTAATGTTTTCTCTCTTAATATACACAAGCCCATAAATATGTGCCTGTATGTTTTATTATTTCTATATACGTGTGTATGTGTGTGTGTGTGGTTGTGTGGTGTGGTGTGAGAGAGAGAGAGAGAGAGAGCAGCACCTTTCTCATTGGCAAAGTGCAGATTCTTTGTAAAGGAGAGAGCGTCTGGGAACGGCGAATTCTAAGTAAATCATTTGCTGTATTTACTGCGAGACAGGCAAGGGCTAGTATTACCAAGAAGCTTACTACAATAGCGGATAAACACAGGAAGAAAGCGCACTTTCTACATAGCTTCCGCTCCTGGGTATGCTGCATTCAATCCAAAAAGTCTCTTAGAGAAAGGTGTGTGCGCACGCGCGTCATGAAGCTTGTTGTGTTGTGTAACAGGTTATAATGTATAATATATATATAATACTTGTATGCTTGTAAGTTGTATGTCTGTACATGTCTTATAGTCGCCTGCATACACACACCACACACAATATGTACGTATGTAAGTATGTACACACACACATATATATACACATCTCTGTGTGTGTGTGTATGTGAACTATCTCTATCTAACAGATGAATATCGATATACATGCATGCATATGTGTATTTTTAATGTATATACATTATTATTATAACATATTGCATAGCAGGATGGCAGTTTTCAAGGTGGTTAAGAGAACACATACTAAAAGAGTGGCTTTTACCGCATGGAGGATATTCCTTGTCGCTGCAGCAGTCAAATTAATGATCAACTTACGGGCAGAAAAGTTGCTCGCAAAACACAGGTTTGAATGTATATATCACACATACGCACACATACATGCGTGTATGTATGCATATACTTGTATCTATGTTGTATATAACTGTATTTAATTTTAAATATGGTTTGGCTAGTTGATACGTGAATGTATTCGTCTTTATAAAATTTTCGACCTACTTTTTTTATATCGTTAAGAGATATATGTTGTCCACTTGAGGACGTTAAAGGTTTAGTCACAAGTTTGATTCTTATATGAATTATAAATTTATAATAGTTATACATGTCATTCATATACACACACACACACACACACATGTGTGTGTGTGTTGTGTGTATGTATATGTATATGAACGTATGTATGTACAGGATTCGGAAGTCATGGGAGAAATGGGGAAGTTCAATGTACACATCTCGCGTGTATAATTACGAAGCAAGTGAGTTTTCCAAACGAAGAATATTAACATATACTCTACAGACTTGGCATAGGAATATTCAAGAGAGCATTCTCGAACTAGTAAGTTTAATAGCATATAACATTTTAATATTTATTTGCTTCGAGTATACTTTGGTAGATAATCTAATCTAATTAATATATTAATGCTTTTATTTAATATATTAATGCTTTTTCAATTACGAAAGGCTTATAATGCCCGCATTGAGCAACACAGAAGAGGATTCTTCTTCAGAAGTGCGTCCAGGCGTGGAAAAGAAGTGTTTTATTACAAGTTATTATGCAAAGGCGCTTGGACAAACTTATAAGTACCAGAATAAGAAGGATTTTGGTATTTACGTTCCTCGGATGGAAACAGTATGTGAAAAACAAAAAGGTAGTCTATATATATAATTATTCTATATATTAAAACATGTTATATTAATTTTTAATTGAATTAGTTTAATTCTATGGTATTTAAAGGAAGTTAAAGCGTGGCGAAGTATGTCATTGACCAGGCAAAGATTTCACTCAAAACAAGAGGCATTTAATGTTTGGAAGGACAAGTACATCCAACATCGTCTGGTTTCACGTTTCAAATCTCAACAAGCAGCCAGAATAAGGTGTTTTTTTTTTTAATTTATTTCTACTCAACACAATACTATACATATGTGTGTCTGTATATGTATAATGTGAAAAGTATAACATAAACGAGTAACTAACAAAATCGCATATACGCAATGTGCAGGTTGGCAGTTCTTAAGGCGTGGTCACATACATTACGAATGCAGAAGCTTGTTTACATGTATGTAATATGTTGAAGAGAGCACAGCAAAGATGGATTAAGGACCTGTTTAATCGATGGTTAGCTTTTCTAGCAGAGTCAAGGTCAGTGTTTATAATTAACCATATATTGTTAACTATATGTATATGTACACTCTTTACCAGGAGATTATACATTGTGAAGGAGGCTAGAATTACACAAGCCAGACTGGAGCTGTCACATGAAGATTTACAAGCTGTAGGAAGATCACAAGCCGAAATGATTAAGATAATTAAACTGCTGAGAAGGAGAATTTAACTATGGTTAAGACAATTAATCGTGTCACTGCAAGAACACCTACATGGACGTCCGGCTTTCTAGACGGTACGTGCGTGCGTGTGCGTTGTGTTCCTTCAGACGTATACAGAACTATCATGCGCATATAACTACATGCATGATTTGTGTGTGTGTACGAGCTTTCGTGTGCAGCCGAGCTTAGATGGGGTTTTCCACGGAGTACTAAGGGAAGTGTGCCAAGTGCTCGAGTTGGTCATACTGCGGTAGCTTTGCAAATGAACTGGGTTTACCATCGTATATAGTTGTTATTGGAGGTTACAATGGAGAGTCCTTTTCCATGACATTCTTGTCTTTCATTCAGGTACGCACGCGCCGCGCGCACACACACACACACATTTATATGTTTTTGCAGTGGATTCTACATGGACTCCAGAGATTACATATACAGAAAGCAGCTTTGCACGAGGTATTCAACATCATACTGCTTGTGCACAAGGCAATAAAATTATTATATTTGGTGGTTTTGATGGAACCAATGATTCTTCAGATTTATCAATTATCAAGTTCTCTGAAAATGGAGGTATGTGTATGTATACATATGTACGTATGCCTGCTATCTAGTATACGCATTCATATAAATGCATATTATAATAAAGCTTTTTTGTTTTGTTGCAGTTTCCTGTGTATGGTCTAGAGTAGGCACAGGGTGGGAATATTACCAGGACCAATGTCACAAACACGAGTTGCTTGACTGACGACGGTAAACAATGTACGTATTTGGAGGGTACCGTACAAAAGTGGGCATCTAAACGAGACACGCAGTATATGGATTGGCACTTACCAGAATATTATGGAGATATACCGTCAGGTCGTCGTGGACACGGAGCTGCTATTGTACGCACGAAAATGTACGTATTTTGGTGGCTATGATGGCCACAGCAACTTGAACGATCTTCATGTTTTTGATCTGGAAACTATGCACTGGGAGCTTGTTAACTCGTCTGGAGAAGGTATTTATTAACGTATATATACATACGTTTTATATATCAACATATATATACATACACATCTCTCTCTCGTCGGACGTGCATATACAAACTCAAAGTACTTGTTGATTAAAGCACCTAGTTCAAGGAGGCACCACTCTATGGAAGCAGTAGGAAGACATATTCTTGTGTACGGTGGGTATAACGGGGTATCGTATCTGGAGGATGTATACACTTTTGATACGGTTACATACACATGGAAGAAGTGGAATATACTTAAGCCAGGAGGTGACAAAATGGTGTACGGAAGGTCGATGCATGCCATGGTGTTGACCGGTCAACGATTTGTTATGTTGGGAGGCATACATGGGTATGGACCTCTTGGGGATATCCTCTACCTAGAAAATGGAGCAGGTAATTAATTCAATGTTTAAAATTAAGATATATATATATGTATTTATTGTTATACGTCATTCACGTCTGATTTACTAAAAGATTTTAATTATATTTATATACTTATACGAATATCAAATTATATACATACGTATATGAATATCAAAACACACACCTGATGACGTGTTATGCAGCTATTGATGGGCTTGAGTTACAAAGGGAGTTGACAGAAGAAAGAAGCGAAGTACAAACACTTAGAAACGCTGTTGTTCAATACGAGGAAACCTTACAAAGGAAGACACAAGATCTTGCACTTGCTTATTCAAGAATTACAGACTGTCAAACTGCATTAAAGGTGTGTGTGTGTGTGTGCATTTATATTGATCTTCTAACCATTACAAATTGATGTATATATCATGCATATGCATGCTTACATACACATGTATTTTTATTGCAGGAAGAAGCAAAGCAGCGAAAGACAGCAATGTCCAAGCAACGAGTTCTTATTCACAAGCTTAAGAAAGCTCGTAAGAAGGCAAGCTTATGGTAGTGTGAGATTTTGAATAACAAAGATTAAACTGTTCCACTACTATGTATACATCGCTTTATATATATTATATATATTGGATATAATTAAAACCTTATGCCCCTAAGGTTCAAAAAAATTGTGCGTCTAAAAGAGAAACAAATTATTAACGAATTCATTAATGTTAATATAATTCCCACAAAATCTTATGGTTATATTTATTGTTATGCACTTGTATATTGGGTGCGTAATAGTCGAGTTTATTATCATGCATCAAATATTAATATAGATATATATATAATCTGAATATTAAAAAAAAAAATAATGTGTTGATGGTCTCATGGTGTAGTGGTTATCATGTTTGTCTTACACACTGAAGGACGCGAGTACAATCCTCGCTGAGATTACCGTTGAACACAATCCAGAACAACAAACTTAACGAAGGGCTGAATGAAGGATACCTTTATAATATTGAAATTGTCAAATTTGAAGGAATATATATAATTTATAATATTGAAATTGTCAAAATTGAAGGAATATATATAAATTTCCCTAGAGAAAGTCGGTTGCCAGGCTCACTTGTAAATAAATGCTCAAAAAATAGAATCACTAAAATTATATTGATTTACAATGTAAATACATACCTTGTCCAAAACTCTTTGCACTTATGCCAGTGAGACCATTTCAGTAGACCAGTTGCTATATGTTGTTAAGAATTAAGATTATAATCTAAAACTTAACAAGTCTTTACACATACCACTGTCAGTGTTATAACGTGCAGCAAACCGAGACCAGACTTTCTTTGTTGTCCCAACCAAAAGACTTCGCCCCCAGAGCGAAGGATGGAGTGATACTCTGTATAGATATACGAATGCAATATATATATGTTTCCTCGTTAATTGTGTTGTGAATGTGCAGGTACACCGGCAATGACTTCGAAGGGATGAAATTTGAGGCAATAGCGGAGCTTTTGTGTAGAGCAGTTACAGTCATTGCAATTTGCAGAAGATCCTTACTTGTTGAACACAGTCCAGAACAACAAAAAGAGGGTAGAACAGTTTTGGATGCCAGGATTCGATACTGATCGCATGAAATACCGCTGAATATACTCATTTAAAACCTAGAATATTCATTTAAATTCTAGAATGTTGTAAGCTGCTTTATATAAAGTTAACACCTTATAATTGGTTGGTGTGTTGAAACTGACAACAAACTCCATCATATAACTTATTTTGTTAGAAATGTTATATCAACAAGATAGAAGAATCAATTAGTGAATTATAGAAAGTCTTAGTGCTTGTCATTGACTCCTCTAATCACATTATCCGACACGTTAATCTTGTTAATCATTGTTTTGGTACATATTCTCCAAGATATTCAGCTGCATTTAAAACATCTTTACATATATAGTGAGCAACAGATGAGAAGGTTAAAAGCATAAGGAACATAAAGTCTTGTTCATAGCCTGGAATATGCACTGTATATGATACAACTTGCCATAGCCTCAGCTAGGTTTAAACTCGCGGCCTTCTGTGTGTAAGACAGACGTGATAACAACTACACCATGAGACCAGCAACACATTAATTTTTTTTTATATACAGCTTACATATATCTATATTAATTATTATTGATGCATGATAATAAACTCGAATTTCTTTTTCACTATTACGCACTCAATACACAAGTGCATAACAATAAATATAACCATAAGAGTGGGAATTAAAATGAATTCCTCTCTTAGACGCTGTTTACGTCTCTTCCGCACTTACATATGTATAATTTTTTTGAACCTTAGGGGCATAATTTTAATTATATCCAATATATAATATATATATATAAAGCGAGTAATACATAGTAGTGGAACAGTTTAATCTTTGTTATTCAAAATCTCACACTACCATAAGCTTGCCTTCTTACGAGCTTTCTTAAGCTTGTGAATAAGAACTCGTTGCTTGGACACTGCTGTCTTTCGCTGCTTTGCTTCTTCCTGCAATAAAATACATGTGTATGTAAGCATGCATATGCATGATATATATACATCAATTTGTAATGGTTAGAAGATCAATATAAATGCACACACACACACCTTTAATGCAGTTTGACAGTCTGTAATTCTTGAATAAGCAAGTGCAAGATCTTGTGTCTTCCTTTGTAAGGTTTCCTCGTATTGAACAACAGCGTTTCTAAGTGTTTGTACTTCGCTTCTTTCTTCTGTCAACTCCCTTTGTAACTCAAGCCCATCAATAGCTGCATAACACGTCATCAGGTGTGTGTTTTGATATTCATATACGTATGTATATAATTTGATATTCGTATAAGTATATAAATATAATTAAAATCTTTTAGTAAATCAGACGTGAATGACGTATAACTAAAACACACACACACACACACACACACAAACTACCATTACTATAGCTTAATTTTAAACATTAAATTAATTACCTGCTCCATTTTCTAGGTAGAGGATATCCCAAGAGGTCCATACTCATGTATGCCTCCCAACATAACAAATCGTTGACCGGTCACACCATGGCATGCATCGACCTTCCGTACACCAGTTTGTCACCTCCTGGCTTAAGTATATTCCACTTCTTCCATGTGTATGTAACCGTATCAAAAGTGTATACATCCTCTAGATATGATACCCCGTTATACCCACCGTACACAAGAATATGCCTTCCTACTGCTTCCATAGAGTGGTGCCTCCTTGAACTAGGTGCTTTAATCAACAAGTACTTTGAGTTTGTATATGCACGTCCGACGAGAGAGAGATGTGTATGTATATATATGTTGATATATAAAACGTATGTATATATACGTTAATAAATACCTTCTCCAGACGAGTTAACAAGCTCCCAGTGCATAGTTTCCAGATCAAAAACATGAAGATCGTTCAAGTTGCTGTGGCCATCATAGCCACCAAATACGTACATTTTCGTGCGTACAATAGCAGCTCCGTGTCCACGACGACTGACGGTATATCTCCATAATATTCTGGTAAGTGCCAATCCATATACTGCGTGTCTAATATCCAGAGCTCGTTTAGATGCCCAACTTTTGTACGGTACCCTCCAAATACGTACATTTGTTTACCGTCGTCAGTTAAGCAGCTCGTGTGTTGTGACATTGGTCCTGGTAATATTCCCACCCTATGCTCACCATACACAGGAAACTGCAACAAAAACAAAAAAGCTTTATTATAATATGTTTATATGAATACGTATACTAGACAGCAGGAATACGTACATATATACATACACATACCCCGATTTTCAGAGAACTTGATAATTGATAAATCTGACGAATCATTGGTTCCATCAAAACCACCAAATATAATAATTCTATTGCCTTGTGCACAAGCAGTATGATGTTGAATACCTCGTGCAAAGCTGCTTTCTGTATATGTAATCTCTGGAGTCCTCCATGTAGAATCCACTGCATAAACATATATGTGTGTGTGTGTGTGCGTGTGCGTGTGCGTGCGTACCTGAATGAAAGATAAGAATGTCATGTAAAAGGGACTCTCCATTGTAACCTCCAATAACAACTATATACGATGGTAAACCCGAGTTCATTTGCAAAGCTACCGCAGTATGACCAACTCTAGCACTTGGCACACTTCCCTTAGTACTCCGTGGAAAACCCCATCTAAGCTCGGCTGCACACAAAAGCTCGTACACACATAAATGGCATGTATGTAGTTATATGCGCATGATAGTTCTGTATACGTCTGAAGGAACACAACGCACACGCACGCACGCACGTATGCACGTACCGTCTAGATAGCCAGACGTCCATGTAGGTGTTCTTGCAGTGACACGATTAATTGTCTTAGCCATAGTTAAATTCTCCTTCTCCAGCAGTTTAATTATCTTAATCATTTCGGCGTGTGATCTTCCTACAGCTTGTAAATCTTCATGTGACAGCTCCAGTCTGGCTTGTGTAATTCTAGCCTCCTTCACAATGTATAATCTCCTGGTAAAGAGTGTACATATACATATAGTTAACAATATATGATTAATTATAAACACTGACCTTGACTCTGCTAGAAAAGCTAACCATCGATTAAACAGGTCCTTAATCCATCTTTGCTGTGCTCTCTTCAACATATTACATACATGTGCTAAACAGGCTGTCTGCATTCGTAATGTATGTGACCACGCCTTAAGAACTGCCAACCTGCACATTGCGTATATGCGATTTTGTTAGTTACTCGTTTATGTTATACTTTTCACATTATACATATGCAGACACACATATGTATAGTATTGTATTGAGTAGAAAATCTCTTTTTATATTATAATTAAAAAAAAAAGAAAAAGAAAACACCTTATTGTGGCCGCTTGTTGAGATTTAAAACGTGAAAACAGACGATGTTGGATGTACTTGTCCTTCCAAACATTAAATGCCTCTCCGTTTTGAGTGAAATCTTTGCCTGGTCAATGACATACTTCGCCACGCTTTAACTTCCTTTAAATACCATAGAATTAAACTAATTCAATTAAAAAATTAATATAACATGTTTTAAAATATATAGAATAATTATATGTACAGACTACCTTTTTGTTTTTCACATACTGTTTCCATCCGAGGAACGTAAATACCAAAATCCTTTTTATTCTGGTACTTATAAGTTTGTCCAAGCGCCTTTGCATAATAACTTGTAATAAAACACTTCTTTTCCACGCCTGGACGCACTTCTGAAGAAGAATACACCTTCTGTGTTGCTCAATGCGGGCATTATGAGCCTTTCGTAATTGAAAAAGCATTAATATACTAACTAAATTAGAAATTCAGTGTTTATCTACCAAAGTATACTCGAAGCAAATAAATATTAAAATGTCATATGCTATTAAACTTACTAGTTCAAGAATGCTCTCTTGAATATTCCTATGCCAAGTCTGTAGAGTATATGTTAATATTCTTCGTTTGGAAAACTCACTTGCTTCGTAATTATACACCCGAGGTGTACATTGAATTTCCCCATTTCTCCCATGACTTCTGCATCCTGTATATACATACATTCATACACACACACACACACGTGTGTGTGTGTGTGTGTGTGAATGACATGTGTATAACTATTATAAATTTATAATTCATATCAAGTTAACCTCCATTGAACAACATATATCTCTTAACGATATCACCAATATTTTGAAAATATTTCAAAATATCCAACATAATTAACATCATAATTACTTTCTTTAACCTTCTGTTGTAGATACTATATGCATATAAAACGATGTGTTTGTACATGTTATAACTTGAAACGTGTTTCAAGTTAGTTGAGAAGTGAGGCGTTTCTTAATACGGTGCTTAAAGAGCAAATAAAAAACGTAGGGCAAAAATTTTATAAATACGAATACATTCACGTATCGACTACCCAAATCATATTTAAAATTATTAAATACAGTTATACACAACATAGATACAAGTAGTTAATATCTGTCACACATACATATGTGTGCATATGTGTGTGATATATACATTCAAACCTGTGTTTTGCGAGCAACTTTTCTGCCCGTAAGTTGATCATTAATTTGACTGCTGCAGTGACAAGGAATATCCTCCATGAGCCAAAAGCCACTCTTTTAGTATGTGTTCTCTTAACCACCTTGAAAACTGCCATCCTGCTATGCAATATGTTATAATAATAAGTATATACATTAAAATACACATATATGCATGCATGTATATCTGTTAGATAGAGATAGTACACACACACACACACATATCCAGGCGACTATAAGACATGTACAGACATACAACTTACAAGCATACAAATATTATATCATATATTATACATTATAACCTGTTACCATACACACAAGCTTCATGAAGCGTGTGCGCACACACCTTTCTCTAAGAGACTTTTTGGATTGAATGCAGCATACCCAGGAGCGGAAGCTATGTAGAAAGTTGCTTTCTTCCTGTGTTTATCCGCTATTGTTGTAAGCTTCTTGGTAAGACTAGCCCTTGCCTGTCTTGCAGTAAATACAGCAAATGATTTACTTAGAATTCGCCGTTCCCAGACGCTCTCTCCTTTACAAAGAATCTGCACTTTGCCAGTTGTATTTATGAGAAAGGTGCTGCTCTCTCTCTCTCTCACACACACAACACACACACACGTATATGTAGTTGTAGAAATAATAAAACATACAGGCACATATTTATGGGCTTGTGTATATTAAGAGAGAAAACATTAAAACCTTAGACACACAACATACACAACCTAAGTAGAGAGAGATCACCTTCTTTTTCCTTGAGTTCTTGACAAAACGAGCCCAGCACGAGAGCACTGCATTCATACGCCTGGACAGCCATATACGCTGTGTGAGATGTACCGCAGAGCTTTGTATAGCCCGCACTTGTGCAAATAAACGCATGTATTCCTGCCCCCTTATAAAGCCTTCTTCAATAAGCTCTTTTTCTTGCTCATTTTCCACTTCCCTCTGTTCTTTTGACTACAAAACAAGTGTGTGTGTGTGTGTGTGTGTGAGAGAGAGAGAGAGAGAGAGACAGAGCGTATATACATACCTTAAGCAAGGAAGCTAGCTGTTGATTACGTTGTTCAAGCTCCAGCAAAGCGCATTCTTTTGCCTTTCCCACGGAGATGTTACTCCCTAGCAGAACATAATATTTAACAACATGTTAATGTTAAACAGAAGATTTATTAATTATAAATAACATATAAATATAAATGAATTAAACAAAATACACACTTTCAAATGTTAGTAAACAAACCTGTGTTTCAAATGCTTGTAGAAGTATTGATGAGTTTTGAGACATATAATTTGTGTTCTTCTTAAAGGACTGTCTCTCAAATGCTTCATGGATTGCATGTAGTATCCTCCTGCATGTCCTCCAGTTGGGAAGATACTGCATCTGCTTCAATCTGCTTGTATGAAAACCAAAATCATCAACTTTTGCGTGTTTGCTGCTTGTGTGTGTGTGTGTGTGTGGTGTGCGTGTGTAATCTATATGTGTACAGTCATGTTATGTGCATGACCTTGTTTGATTCCAAGAGCTTGGATTCGAGGGTTCTGTTTCTTCTGTCGAGCTCCAATAGTGCTGCATTCTTCTCGCGCTCCCAGTGTGTTCCTAAGTTCTTTAATTGTGTTATAAAAAAAATGTTAAAGAATATTAAAATTAGAAAATAAATGCATAATTTCTGAAATAAATGATGCAAAATGCAGGAAAACAAATAGAGAAATACCATTTCTGTTGGCCCTGCCAAGAACTAGGGTTTACAAAGTGGATGTGGTATATTCTATCCAAACGGTCATGCACATGCATAACGATGGAGTGAACTATATAGTTTTATGTATTGACATAAAAATTAATTAATTTTATAATAATTAATTTTGAAGATGTCCAAAAGGGCATAATTTAATCTTTTTTTAAATAAATCATTTTAGCTAGCAACTAGTTTTATTATTGTTGTGCTGGATAATATTAACAGTAATATAAATATAAAATTCATGAGTTAAACATAAAACAAATAGTTTCTTGACTGGCAAAAATTAAAAATTAATCTTGCATTTTATTAACAAATTTTCGTACAAAGAGATATACGAGTGTAATTAGAAAGATTACAAGAACATACACATGTATCTGTAGCCAAACTTGTGTTTATATTTGCTATTCGTCAGAACAAGATTTTAAACATTTTAAATTGCAACCCTGTAAATCCATTGAGCATTGAGCTACTAATTTATTTTAATTGCTAAGAAAAAGATAATAATAATAAAACACTAAACTAGTTAATTACTTTCTTTAAATAATTAATTTCTAATTTGATGAAAAGTATCAAATGGAACAGTTAATCTGCTTTTTTATTAACAAATTTTCGTACAAAGAGATATACGAGTGTATTAGAAAGAGTACTATATTGAATATCCAGATATTCCCATTACAAGAACATACACATGTATCTGTAGCCAAACTTGTGTTTATATTTGCTATTCGTCAGAACAAGATTTTAAACATTTTAAATTGCAACCCTGTAATCCATTGAGCATTGAGCTACTAATTTATTTTAATTGCTAAGAAAAAGATAATAATAATAAACACTAAACTAGTTAATTACTTTCTTTAAATAATTAATTTCTAATTTGATGAAAAGATCGAATGAAACAGTTAATCTGCATTTTTAATAACAAATTTACTGCATAGAAGAGATATACGAGTGTGTTGTGTTAGTTTAATTAAAACTCAATTTAATACCTGGTATAATACTGAAGATTTTGGTGCCTAAAACCTGATGCGAGAGAGTCCAAAGTACGTCCCAAGGGAACTGACGAAGAATGCACATAAGAAAGTAACTATAATATCACCACCTGTATAAGTTGCTCCTTAGAAGCATCAACACGAAGAGAAGGATCTTGGGTTGGCGAACTACATTCACCAAGTGGAGCTCCGCACAACCGATTACCGACGAAAGACACATTCGGAAATGTCATAAACTGTGAGGAGTACGGAATCCTGCCTTTGAGACGGTTGTACAACACGTCGAGAGATGTGAGGAAATAAAGATCATCCGCAAGGATCTGACCAGTAAGGTCGTTCAGTGAGAGATTGAGCTTCAGGAGTTGCCTAGCGTATCCGAGGTTGTCTGGAATTGAACGCTGAAGAGGTTATCACTCAAGTCCAACCGTGAGAAATGCATATTCTACGTCGATAGGGTTGTGGTCATGTTCAAAACAGGGTGACGACTCTTAAGTGCCAATCAATTAATTGAATGTAATCAGGATAAAACAGTTTATTCTTCTTTCAGTGTTGATATTAAACAGGTGATTGAGGCAAAGCTGTAGCCCAAGGATGCAATGATGAAATGTACAGGGAAAAACAATACAATACCTTGTATTTACTACGATTTATTGGAAGAACAATAATCCACTATACTCTGCTGCGGGAGGTTGCTTTGCAAGGTTATTCAGGCTGCAACTTCCCCTGTGTGTGAAGAGAGAGTCGATATAATAATTTGTGTATAAACTAATAAAATAAACAAAGCACAGTTTTAAAAATGTGTGTGTGTGTGTGTGACACATGCGCGCGCGCGCAAACACAACACACAAATGTTATTTTCGTCCGGAGGATAGTTACAAAAGAATAGAAACATATTGCATCAAAGGGCAATATGTTGTTGCTTTTGAGGTGGAGCGATCTAAACTCAACCAGCTCCGAAGCCTTGACTCCCATAGCATTTAGATTACGTCCATATTCCTTCACACTCAAAAGAACATCCTTACATTAGCAAGTTGAGTGTAGTCTTACTGATTAATACTAACTTGAGTATAGTCTATACTGATTTAATAACTACATAGATAACTTCATGTCAATATAAATAACTTTATTGTTATATTGGCCAGAAACAGGATAATGTTAAGTGTGCAGAGAGGGGAGAGAGAGAGCCCTTCAACTAGCTCTCATTTTGCTGCTCAAAACAACTCGTCAGTTTCTTACTACCAAGTTGAGTTTGTTCATCACTTTCCAGAAAACTCTGGAATATAGCACACACGCGCGCTATATAGTTGTGGTGTATGTACATAGTGCGGTACTATGTGTGATCTCTCCACGTCATGCAGGATCAAAAGAATACCTTGAGGGACTGAAATATGTTCAGAATGACGTGTCGGAAGATTGTTCAAAGGCTATTACATGATTTGCTAGTCATGTACTCTTTTAATATGTCAATAGCAATACGCTTATGAATGTGAATTAAAGGTGAAATCGAATATACAAACTTGGCTTATGCATACACATATATGAAACAAGTGCATATATGTTTCTCCACTGGTAACAATATCAAGTGTGCAAGAACAGATTATGTCCCCATAAGCTAATATTTGTTTCAATTATTAATTAGATGCACGTACTCATAATTTTAATACTATAGTATAATGTAGTTAATTAAACTCAAAGATTGAGATGCTTGGAATATACTCTGCTTATCAGCGAGACGTTTTCTATATATTGAGTGCTCCAGGTCATGTCTAACCTGTACCACAAAGATATATGTCAGACAAGTTTACGAGTATGCTATACTAATAATGCATGTAACACATACCAGCATGAAGCTACACCGTGCAAAACCCACTGCACATATCTGAACATGATGTAAACATATTGAATTACGCATGCCAATACTTAAGAGCCATTCTCGTTCCAACAACGCTGTGATAATTCCCAAATTTCACACTGTCGCTCAATATTAGTATCGTAGACTGAAAGAGACTCGCTTCACGCATCCTGGAATCCTGACAAAAAAACTATCGAGAGCGGAACCTGGTCCCTCGTCTTTGCGGTCATTAGTCGCTAAAAGAATTCGTAAAATTAACATTTTAATTGAAATTAAAATTTTCGCAGTTTGACTATCCAGCCGGAGAGCGTCGAGTTAGCCCTTCTTCTTTGTCCTTGGCCTTGGACCGACCTCCTTTGCCCGGCTGCTGCTCTTCCTTGGGCTGGCCATTCCAGAGGAAGCGAGTGACGTCCTCCACCTTTGACAGCTTGAGTAAAAGGGGCGTCAGCTTCTCGAGCTCCCTGTCGTCCGCTTCTCCTTTGAAGGCCTTGATCTGGATGCCATTGTGCGGGCACAGCCTGAACTTGGCTCGAGAATCGTCCAGCCAAACCAGCCGCTTCATGTCGACATTGCGGACCTTAGAAACATCCTGATGGTATCCCCTCCGCATCTGGTGCAATCCTTCTTGCTGTATGTCTCGCTGATCACATCTGGAAGCGTGGCCACCAATTCCCTGACGTACTTCTCATCGGAGGAGCTGAAGATGATGATCCTGTACGCACCTGCCATCTCGACCAGGAACGAATCCAGGCCGGGCCTCTTGATGAACTGCCAATTCTTGTTGCAGATTAGCGTGTTGTTCAGATCCAGCACCAGCACCGCCTTGGCCATTTCCTGGGATTTAGGGCTAGGGTTAGCCAAAAGCTCGTACGGTCTCTGTATGTTAGGCAATCTGGGTTCGATGATTCGGATACGCGCCGTTCATGGATTCGGCGTTCGGTTCTTTGTCCCATTGAAGCTCTCCGCATTTATCTCTTCTCAAGGCTGAGCTCGTCGCGTGCATATGTTTACACCCAGCAATAATCATGTCTGGCATTCACCATAATATAATCTTTCAGGATTGCAACGCACAAGTATAAGTCGTGTGATAGATGAACCATGATCATGACATGTATATTACGTTTCCAGGATTATAACGATTTTGTATCTTAGTTCTACAATTTGATATTAGATACATGTGCAAAATATAAACCATGATCATGACATGTATATTACGTTTCCAGGATTATAACGATTTTGTATCTTAGTTCTACAAGTTTGATATTAGATACATGTGCAAAATATAAATACACATAACGTACATTATTGGACGCAGTAAATATGTATACACATTGTATTAGTTCATTTGTTGAAAGTGATCTGAGAGGTTTCTGTCCGTGATAGTGTTGAATATTCACTGGTTGCTCTCCAAGATGCGCTAAAACGACGCTGAAATCCTTGAGCTTCTCTTGGACACTTCCCACGTCCTTTCTAGGTAACACACACGCATGCAACGATACATTTAGTGATTCTTATGCAGAGAATCTAATATGCAGATTGAGAAACTGCTGCATGAGCTGCAGACAATGCAGGAAGATGGCAATCAAAGCGTGCCTACGATTGGGGAAGATTGAGCGGAAGCAGGGGAGAGAATGGCCAGCGAGATGAACAGATTGAAGTTGTTGCAAGTGTACAGGTAATGGTCTGCGTGTAGTATGTAGCAACGTGTGCGTTTTTTGTATGTATGTTGACTAGTTAAGTGTAGACTGAGACTACGAATGTTTAAATACAATATATTTGACATGTTGTACAATATATACATGCAGTGTATGTATATATCATAGGAGAGTGATTTAGTGAGTTTCAAGAATATCTTGCGTTATGCATTATACCCCTGTTTAGACACACGCGCACGCACAAAGGCACACGCATAGTATTTGAATCTCCCAGAGCAACGCATCCACGTAATTATACGCATACTGTTTTCTTGTATATTATGACAGGACTTACCATTCAGAAAGAACGTGGAGAAAAGGTTTGAAAAGGCAGACGCATCGCTTGGAGGAAGCCTCGGAACAAGGCTTACAAAAACGACATGGAAAAGTTATACACCACTGTCTCCGTGCATATGCAGCTATTGTATTAGACATGATTAAGCAGTAACAGAGTAGTGGAAATTCAACAAGCTTCTGAAGGCGTATCTGGAAGAATACGTTTCCAGACTTCAATATTAGTATAAATATTGTTTGTGTTTGCTTGTGCAGTGAGTGCTCTCTCTCTCGTATAAACATATAGGAAATTTAGCTAGAGTAATTGTATTGTTTCTGCAGGTCAATTGCAGCTGTAAATCCTCGATGGTCATACATTTGATAACGGTGATAAGAAAACTCAGAAATATGGAAAAGATATTTGTACTAATTTATTTTAATATAATATTATATAAAAATAAATGAAAACTACAGTTCAATAGATCTGGACCGTTGGGAAGATTCAACGGCTGTAATTCTGTAATTAACAAAGGTGCTTAGTCGCCCAATTTAGGGTTAGTGGCGGGTTAGTGGCAGCCGGAAATGGCTAGAGCGCTGCTGGTGCTGGATCTAGATGATACGCTGATCTGCAAACAAGAATTGCCGTCTGGTAAAGAGGCCTGGTGTGGACGCGTTCCTCACCAAGATGGCAGGTGTGTACAAGATTGTGATATTCAGCGCGGCCGACTCCAAGCACGTGACGGAATCGGTGGCCGCGCTTCCAGATGTGATCAGCGAGACACACAGCATCAAGGATTGCACCAGGTGCAGACAGGGTTTCATCAAAGATGTCTCCAAGCTCGACAACGTCGACATGAAGCGGCTGGTGTGGCTGGATGATGTTCGAGCCAATTTCAGGCTGTGCCCGCACAATGGCATCGAGATCAAGGCCTTCAAAGGTGATGCGGACGACAGGGAGCTCGAGAAGCTGACGCCCCTTTTGCTCAAGCTGTCCAAGGTGGATGACGTCACTCGCTTCCTTTGGAATGGCGAGCCCAAGGAAGAGCAGCAGCCGGGCAAAGAAGCTCAGTCCAAGGCCAAGGACAAGAAGAAGGTGCTAGCTCGACGCACTCGAGCCTAGCGGAAAGACCAGATTTTCTGACTTTGTATTTAGTAGGTGAATACACGATCGATTGGAAGAACAATAATGTTTATACTATGCTGCGGGAGGGTCTTCCCGTGTGTTCCCGCGTGTTGTGTGTGTGTGTGTGTGGGAGAGAGATATTTATAAACTACAAAGTACACAAAGCATATAGGAAAAGTAATTTAGAAAGATACACACGCTATTCAGAAAAGGAAAAAAAGATATTAATTACAAAAGATTTTGATGCTTGCATCAATGTGAGGTGGAGTGCACAGCGATCTAAACACAACCCGACTTTTTCCTTTTCACTATGATTTAATAATCACTTATATACATAATATCTGTCACTTATGCCAATATAATTGTTAATATAAATGGCCGGAACAGATCCGTGTTCGGGTCTGTCTAAACCGTAAATGAAGAGTCTTTCCGTACCTATTAAACAAATAAATAGGAGTTGAACAGAGCCTGTACGTCTGAATGTGTGCATACACACATAAACGCTTGTGTATATTTAGAAATTAAGAGAGATAGACACATTTGCTGGTCCATCACGTTCTTACTACCAAGTTGAGTATCGATTGTTGTGTGTAAATTACATGACTAATATAGCACCGCACACATGCATATATAAAGGTGTGTGTACATTAATATACGTTCAACATAGTACAAAACGACTCGTCGGAAGAGCTTGTTAATCATCCGGAACGTTGTTGTAATTCCTTTCAAAGGCTTCAGATCCAACGTATAATATATACTACCGTATGATTTGCTAGTCATGATATCAGACTATATATATATAAACAAGTGTATATATGTTTCCAAACTCTCCACTGCTACCAATATCAAGTGTGCAAGAACAGATTATGTCGTTTAATTATCTAATTAGATGCAACCTATACTCTTATTAGTATAATGTAGTTAATTATGTCAAGGCATTTTTTACCATCAAGTAAAGATTGAGAATATACTCTGCCTACAAAGCTTCTCAGCAGCTGGACCGAGAATATTCACCACATTTTCTATATATTGTCCGTTTCGTTATATATGCGCATGTAACGCATACCAGCAGAAAATCCTCCGCATAAACAAATATGTTTGTCACGTGAAAAGCCACTGGCATATCTAAAGCAGTGCACGAAACAATTTGTTTACTAATAACATTGAAATACGCATGCCAATACTTAAGAGTATACTTATATTCAAATAGACCTGGACGTTAATTGTAGGCTCAGCTTAAGAAATCTATAACAAGAGCCGCCACATAAACATTCTCGTTCCAACAACGCTGTGTAATTCCCAGAGTTTCACACTGCTGCCGTCCTCATCCGAAGAAGTCCGTGTAAGTCCCTCGTTAAGAACATTGTCAAACGAGGTCACTCAATATTCAGTATATATAGTTATATTGAAAAACTTACCGTAGAGTGAAATAGACTCCCAAGTTCCACAGCTTCATGAAGTCTGCGTATCCTGGTTGAGACGAAGAGCAAGAACTGCAGAGTGTGATGGGCAAAATCCTGACAAAAAAGAAACGATTACGCTCAATCATGATAACATCTAACAATAATTTCTTTAATACGGGTATCCTTACTAAATAAGTTGAAAAGGTTCCTATGATACTGCTATATAATATTAAGATGGAAGACGTGAATAATAAAAATGAACTTACGAATATTACTTTCAACAAATAATAAAAACTTTAAGCTTGATTTCTAAGAACTCTGCAGGTATACCAGGAGAAAGAGCTCCTGGTTTACCTCGTTGAATAGCGGTATGACCTTGTTTCAGAATAGAGTTTTGATTAAAACATGAAAGTATGCAGTTAGTTTATCCACCCAACGCACACAGTCACACACACAAGTAGATGCGACTATGTCTAGGAGAAACTTGCAGTAATTTCTATGAAATTCTGAAGTTGTAAGTTGTAAATCTCTCAATCTCTCTCTCTCTACCACCAACTAAGTCTCTTGTCGAGGTTGCGGGAATAATCTTTGAAAAAAAAGGAGCCAGTATAGTCCGGCGAAAGACTTCCTCAGCTCCTGCATTTAGATAAATTAAAGTAAAAACAGATATGTATATAAATACTAAAACAATAGTAAACCGCAAGCATTATACATGTGCAATATACATATACTAACGCCATTTAAAATGTTCTCTTATGAGAGTTTAGATATCTGTGTAGGCATCTACAACCGCGCATGCGCGCCTGTGTAATATAGCCAGTACCTGCGGCATCGTCATGATCTGTATAGAATGTATAGTGATATTAGAGCTACACGTCTTTACTACTTACATGCAGCAATATTACTTCACAGCGGACATCCAAATGTGTGGTATGTATGGAGCTACACAATTCTATAAAGCAACATATACTTGATGCTTATGCTACATAGGTATAGTGTATTATAATCATTATTTTGCAACAATAAATAATACTTGACAGCATATCCTAAAAATATCCTGCGAAGTATTGACTAAAAGCTACATGTAATGCAGATATAGCAACACATGAGGTATTTATTACCTTGAGGTGCTGCAGGTGCACTAGGATTGGCTCCCAGCAGGTCTAAAGAGCACGTCACCAATAGACTTTCGTTGAACAGGAGTGTATCATCAACATTGAGATTCAAAAGATCAAACCGGTTGAGCAGCAGGTCTGTAATCAGAAAGAAGTCACACACACACACACACACACACACACACACACACACACAGACATGCACACACAAACACATTCATAATCCATGCTCTCTTCTCCACTTTCAATAGAGATCTTCTCATACACACACACAGACACACATATTCAAGCCATGAACATACATACATTGATGCATGTATGTACACATATATATCTAGTGTAGGATAATAGTACCCGTTAGACAACTCATGCACGGATACTCTCCCATTGGCAACGGACGCACCGGCAGCATCCGCTCTCTTTGTACTGTAGGCAACTGCATCAAGGGTTGGCATCTTTTCAAGTAGAGCACCTCTGGAACGAAAACCCAATAACATTCATATTAACATGCTGATATCTATACATGTGATATATACTATGTATGTCAGTATATGTTATATATGTACAGCTCCATACGAAAATATTAATGTCAATATCTTACTTGATATTTTGATGCTTGCTAAGTATTGATGTGAACTCAATGGCTCTTTGTTGCAACTCAAGTATCAAACTTCCCTTGTATTGTTGTATAATATCCTTTATCCTCCTGTCCGCGGAAAAGAGCTTACAAAGTGTTACACTATATACCGTCTAGGCTGATATATATATATATATGGTGCGTGTGTTTGCGCACTATACTACATTGTATACGGTACATAGAATTGTGTATATGTAAATATACAATATGTATTTATAGTGGTCATCCTGTGGTAACGAATATATTTCTTAATTTACATACGTAAAGGAGTGATACTAACTCTTTACATGACGGAAAGCAAGATGAAAGCTTCAACAACGCAGTGAGAGCAATGGCACGAGTACCAGAGTTCATACGGAAATCCTTTAAAACATTCTCATATATACGTACCTCTCTCTCTCTCTCTCTCTCTCTCTCTCTCACACACACACACACACACGGACATATATCCAACCCCAAGAATATATTTTAATATTAAGCGTAAATACAACAGTGAGATTTAGGAAAGCTATTATCAATAAACCATTATGTATACAATAATCAAGTATAAGATGTTTGATATATTATTAAAGTTATTACTTTCATAATATATTAATATTCACATTTCTCTATACAGAAATTGTAAGGTACTACATACTGTATATATGCATGTATATATACACATATGCATAATGACACATGGGTGGTGATCTGGCCCCACGTGTTGCATGTGTGCCACATGGCAAAAGGTTTTCTTGTATATAAGCATGGTTTTGAGCTGAATAAAGTATCGTATTTGTGCATATTTATCTGTTCTTTCGTTGGTGGACAAGTTGGGTATTTCTTCTCTTCCATATCTTCCTTTTCTTGTTTTCATGACAATGAATGTGAAGATGGCTTTAATATTATTGTAATTGCTATTTATGCACAGACTAAGTCATTGGAGTGCTTTATTGAGGGTCTGTCCTCTTCTTCCCTGCCTGAGCCTCCTGTCAGGGGATCTGTTTCTAATACTCTTTCGTCTTCTTCACAAGCCACAAATCCAAGCATTTGACCCCGATCTTTTTGTGATGATCTAAGAGATATATACCATTGATTTAATCATTTTCAAGTTATTGTTCGGTATCACGATTGGGATGAAGCTTGTGCTCTCAAAGAATTCCCTACATATTTGGAAGGCCTGGCGCTCAAATGATATAATGGATTGGCTACAAAGATTCAAGCCAATAGTAACCAGCTGACGAAGTGCCTTTAACATACGTTTGGCAAAGTTGAGGACTTAGATAATGCTTTCCAACAACTACATATGATATAACAACATCCTGGTGAGTCTATTATGCGGTTCAGTATTAAGTTTGGGGATTTAGCTCGGCGTGCATATCCTAACATGCATGAACCCATTAAGCTCAGTATGTTATGGCCAATTATGCAACCTGAAATCATTCGATTCATTCGGGCTCTACATCTTACTACATTGGAGGAGGCTTTTGCACTAGCTCAATGATTTAAGTTGGTGCCTGGTGAGGGCTGTGGTCCCCTCTGGTTACCTGCTCTTCTTATTTAGTGTGTTGATCCAATGTAGGTTGATGCTGCTGCATATGTGCCCGCACGACAAGCCCTTCATGGTCGACCTCTTGCACATGGGCCACCTCGGGGCCAACCCCATGGACCACCTCCATGAAATCCTCATGCACTTGCTCTTGCCCGTGGTGTTCAAAATCCACAGATTCGTGACAGGAGGAATCAGAACAATGCATGTCGATCCAATCAAGTTCATTATTGGGCATGTTGGGCTCCTGAAAATACTTGACGGGCATATGATGTGTATCCTGATTGGTGTGCACCACATCTAGGTTAGTGACTATATGTTCTGAATAATGTGCCTATGGAGGCCATTATGTTTTATGATGAGTTTTTAGATGACGAAGCCTCTCTTGCAGGTGAATTTGTTGCAGAAAATTAATAATTGTACGGGCAACGGAGGGATCCCGTGCGATGAAGACTTCACCTCCATGTTTTTTCTGCTATGCATATCAAGGATTGCAAGTTCCACAAGATCATCTAGTTTTCACATTTTTTGCACGGGTGAATGATTTTTCAGTCATAGTGCTTGTGGATACATGATCTAGTATGTCTTCCATAATTACTTCTTTGGCACATCGGTGCTCATTATCCTTAAGACATGCAGATAAGGTTTTGCATTTTATATGGTAGTGGGCAGTTTCATGCAATATCATAGTACACCACTTCGACTACATTAGTTATGGGTGACAACCGTATGGGTCTCTTAGGGTTGTCTCTTCTCAAATCTTTGACATTATTCTGGGATGTGATTGGTTAAAGCAGTCGAAAGGTATGTGTGATTTTTCACTTTCTCCTCTCATATTAGACTTGGAGTCTATGTCTCTGCAGTTTATTCCTTTATGTCTAGAGAAGCTTGTTACTATTTATATCATGCATACAGATCCTTTGATCCTGGTCTTGGGGTGGTGTTCATCTCAACAGGTTCAAATACCGGATCCGTCACTTGAGTACCGAACACATTGCATCAAACAACTTAAGCAGTAGTATGCAAATTTGTTCAAATTTGATTTGTCCCAAGGTGCATGTGTGAAGACTCGACATGTATACCCACTGGCAATGCAAAGCTTTCCAAAGTCCGGTTCAACACAGGTCACCAAAAAAGTTATACTCATGCAAACATTTGTTACTGATATGATTGGTAAGCGGGTGTGTTGTCCATCACGGAGTCCATGGGCATGTGAACCTCATTTGGTTTCCAAGCCTGATGGATCTCTACGATTCTGTATGGATTATTGACTTCTTAATGATGTTACTGTCAAAGATGTTTATCCACTTTTGAACTTTGTCGATCTATTAGATCATTTGGGTCATATTCGATGGCTTACTAAGTTGAATTTGGCATCAGGATACTGGTAAGTTCTTAAATGAAGAAGGATATTCCAAAAATGGCATTTCGGACACCATTTGGTCTTTACGAGTTTTTGGTCATGCCCTTTGAATTGACTTCAGCTCCTGCCACCTTTCAACGCATGATGGATGAGCTTCTTTAGATATGCCTGATATCATTACCGATTTCATCGAGGATGTGCTTATTCATGGTCTGTTCTTGGAGGATGATATCACTACCGATTCATCGAGGATGTGCTTATTCATGGGTCTAGTTCTTGGGAGGATGATATCACTACCGATTTCATCGAGGATGTGCTTATTCATGGGTCTAGTTCTTGGGAGGATCACATTCGTGATGTACGACAAGTTTTTAATCGATTTCGAGAAGTTGGCTTGAAGTTGAAACTTGAAAAGTGTATGTTCGGTTCGACCGACACCACTTACTTGAGTTACCGTATATCTCGAGAAGATTTATAAGTGGATCCAACGGAGTTGCAAGCTGTTCAAGAGTTCCCTCGTCCTGTACGGTACAAGAAGTCCAGCATTTCTTGGACAAGGTGTAGTACTTAGGTCGATTCATCGATTATTTTGTTGATTGAATTGCCCCTCTTCGAGAGTTAATTCATCCACAGGTACTTTTCAGGTGAACTCGCAAGTGTCAGCATACATTTGACCGATTAAAGAAATTCTTGACAACTCCACCACTACTTCAATACCCAGATTTTACTCGTTCATTCATTTTACGAGTAGATACATCATATATTAGTATTGGTGGTGTGTTGATGCAAACTGATGCTACAAATCTTACGATTCGACACCCGGTGGCTTACATTAATCGAGTACTTTAGCCTGCTGAGTGGAATTATTCTACTACTGAAAAAGAATGCCTTGTTGCTATTTGGGGTTTGAACGACTTCATGCCTACTTGCATGGGAATGAAACACTTTTGGAGTATGATCATGCTGTTGTCACTTCCTTATTAAAAGGAAGAATTTAGTGAGTGTGTAGCCAGATGGGCATTACGTATCCAGGTATATAACTTTAAAGTGATGCACAAGCTTGGGCAACAATGGTGGATGCGTATGCATTTTCTCGAGCACCCTTTTCAATTCCACTTTGCTTGCTCATGCAGTAGCTGTGGCATTTAATTTGATACAAGCCCCTCAGGTATTGATGCCGACTTACCATCCTTAGAACAGTGGCAGGATGCCCAAAAACATGAATTGTGAACGAGGCAATTACGGGATGCGTTTGCAAATCCTTTTTCTGAACCTCGATTTCGACAATATCATGCTCAATTCAACTTCATGATGGTTTATTATATTTTATTGGGATAAATCCAGAAGACAAATTGTGTTTGGTTGTATCCTCTGCATATGTTCCGTACCTTCTTCGAGCATATCATGATTCACTTATTGTTGGAAGTCATATTGGTCACCAACGAGTGTTGAAGAAGCTCTGTCAATTCTTTTATTAACCCCACATGCATGCTGATGTGATCATGTATATTCAAAGCTATCCCATTTGTCAAACTCGAAATTCCTTTACGACTTGGGACATGAGTCTTATAATTCATCAATGTCTCTCACCCTTTTGAGTTAATTGCAGTGGATTTAATGAGACCTTTTCCACGTTTTCTCAATATAACTAGTACATCATTATTGTATTTGATTATTTAACTCGTTGGGTGAAGGTTGGTGCTCTTCTGCCATGTCAACATCTTTATTTATGTTTTATAATGTGGCTTTGCAACATTCTTGTTTAGAGCGGATATTATTAAATAATGGTCCCGCTTTCATTGCAAAAGTATTTCGAGTGTTGTGTGAAAGGTTAAGAGTAAAACACTTATTTGTCTCTCCATATCATCCACAAACTAATGGTTGTGTGGAGCGATAAATTGGACCTTCAAGGTATGATCTCGAAGTATGTAAACTTTAATCATACTGATTGGGATTGGTATTTGCGATGCTTGAGATTTGCTTATGTAACAGGCATTCAAAATTCAATTGCATTCAAGGCATTGTATGGATATGATCCTAAGTTGCCTAGTGAATTAGGTTTATTATCGAATCTGCCATGTGCCAAGGATGCAAAGATGTAGGCTCAACACTTAGATGTTGTCTTACCTCTTCTGCATGCAGAGTCTGCTGAACATCTTGATTAAGCTCAAATACGGCATCAATCTTTTTACAATGCATGACATCAAATTCCACTAGATTATGATGAAGGTGACTTAGCACTGGTACATTTTCCCAAGCTGATTGCACCTAGACTTGCAACTGGTTTATTATATAAGTGACTTGGTCCCTACTAAGTACTTCAAAAGGTTGGTCTTCATGTGTATCAAGTACAGTCAGTGGGATCGCATGAGGTTGAGATAGTTCATATAGTTCGAATGAAACAGTTTGTGTTCGAGACTCGTTGAGTACATTCATTCATACGTTAGATGAGCCAGCTTACACAGATTCAAAGACCATTAGATCCATCACCATCGACACAGCCGCAAAGGGGAGGATAATGTAAGGTACTACATACTGTATATATGCATGTGTATATACACACATGCATAGTGACACATGGGTGGTGATCTGGCCCCATGTGTCAGTGCCACATGTCACATGTGTGCCACGTGGTAGAAGGTCTCGTGTATAAGCAAGGTTTTGAGCTGAATAAAGTATTATATTCTGTGCATATTTATTTATCTCTTCTTTCAAGACGTATTTTAAATAAAGCGTGTAACATTGTGTTACTTAATAATGCAACACTTCTGAAGTGTCAAGGCCTTGTCTAATTGAGATTGTAGGTGCTGGTAAAGCATCGTCTGCATTAAGGTTGCTTGCAAATATAGTGTCCCTCCGCCCCGTTTCTATTGGAACCAGAAAACATGCGTGTTTTGTGTATGATCAATATTAATCTGTGGATCAGTAAACTTATACATGCTGATCATTTATATATTTGTTTGTTATCACCACGTACGTTTAATTAATAAAACTAACATATATTGCCCAGAAACTAAAGATGTGATGTAAGAAGTGCTTATACACATTACATTGCATACAGATAGATGTGTACAGCTAGACACAATACATACATATAGACGTGAATGGAGGAAATATAAACCATACACATATAAGTAGAGGCATTATACTCTATAGGCGAATTTGTAAACACAATATGGGTTGTGTGCACACGTGTATATATATGTATATACATATCATATGTGTGTATAACAGCTACTTAATACCACACATGTACATACACACATCCACTAAGAGTAGCACTACGCCAATATGTGCACATACGCCTTCGTGTTTGTTGTACACAAAAACTTGTATGAAAATTTACACACGCACGCACGCGCACCACACACACCTTTTCCAAGGACTTCCTTGCCGAAGATAGAGGCCATTTAAATGGGTATCATTGGAGATTCCTAATTTTGTGGTGTAATTTTAATTAATTAAAGTTAATTTAATTAAAGTTCTTAAAAGTAATTTGGCTTTGTACAGGTTCGAACTGCAGACCTTTAGTGTGTTACTAATCATGAACGTTATAATTTCACTTCGCGCAATCTTTCCAGGAAGGACCGGAAATAACAACCTGTACGGATGCATCGTATACTTGTCCTAAACTTAAGAATTCACTTCTCAGCGCGCGAGCACACTTGATCCACAGGCTTGCGAGATCTGCATTGTCTCTTGCAGGACGGAGATGGAAACAGAGATAATCCATCATCTGGTTTACTGGCATTTAAAGCCTGGAAGCAGGTGCGACTGCAGGAGGCTCGTCGATGCACTGAGAAGCAGGAACATGGAGCTGAGAGACGCAGCCATAGCAGTAGCAAGGGTCACGGTGACGCAGGAAGATTTTGCCTTGACCAGTGCTCTTGCTACAGCCCTCAAGCAGGTACTACAATGAAATGCGAGTTCTTGATTCGGATTAGATCTTCACAATGCTCTGATTCCAGGTGACTTCGCCTCCGGACTGTGGTACTCCGGCCCACTCCCAAAGCTTCCCGTGAGAATGATGAAGATCGACGAAGGCAATCATGGTCAGATTGCCGCTATCGACGACTCTTTCGTTGTCAAAACGGTCCACAAGGGGCTTGCTGAGGCAGAGTTTTCAGGTGAGATGTCTTCTCTTTTGTTGTGTTGAAATCATGCTTGTACTGTGTGCAGATGCACAAATCAATCTACACTGTCGCCGTGGACGAAGCGCCTCCTTTGCGTGTGTCCGTGCCTATACCTCACAGCTGTTTACCCGAACAAGGCCAGATTATAATGGAGCGCATCCAGAATCTCGAACATGTGTTTCTGGGAGAGAGCACTCAGGATTGCCTTGTCGTTGCCGAGCGCAAGGAAGGGAAGCGGAAGCAGTGTAACTACATTCTTCCAGTGCAAGTGGCGTTCGCTATGGGGCGGTTCATCAGCTTTCTACTGTTCAAGGTGAATGGGTTGTGAGTTAAAGGAAGATTGATTGTGTGTGTGTGTGTGTGTGCAGGCTCACACTGATGCACGGGATGTAGAGTTTTGCCTCACAAAGAGAGAAAACCAAGTGCGAATTATATGTTTAGATTTCGGTGCAGTTGGGTCATTCATCGCCGATGCCGCCAAACTGGCAACGAGCATAGTCCGTCGGGACAGGTAGTTTTTTCGTAATCAAGAGCAATGTTCTTTTACTAACAACAGTCGTGTTTAGGCCCTACATGCCTACGCCAGGTAGTCCGCTGTGGTCTATATTTTCACTTGGGTTTCTTATCTCAGCTGGAACCGACTGGTTCGAATTTGCGATTCAGATCCTTAAAGAAATTGAACTCAGTCATGAAACTAGGATCAAGTTAAAGAAGAAGCTCGATCAGAAGACGCAAAAACGCTGAGGCACTATTGCATATTGCATATGCTGAGGCACTTTCATCTAAATAAAAAAGAACTTCGGACTCATATGTGTGTTCTGATTGACGTGCTTGACAGTCAGTTGGAGTGTGTGTGTGTGTGTGGCTTACACGAACGAAAGAAAGTAAATGAAGACTCATCAACTCATCGTTTCAGAAAATCAAAATGGTCTTCCCGCTACGCTGGAGAGCGTCGAGCTAGCACCTTCTTCCTGTGGCCTTGGCCTTGGACCGACCTGCTTTGCCCGGTTGCTGCTCTTCCTTGGGCTCGCCATTCCAGAGGGAGCGAGCGATGTCCTTCACCTTTGACAGCTTGAGCAAAAGAGGAGTCAGCTTCTCGAGCTCCCTGTCGTCCTGAAGGCCATAAGCCCGGAAACCAGAATTTGGTAGGCTTTATATTTCTAAATGTGATTATAAGTCAATTAATTATCGTACACCATATGCAAAACTTACCACCAGTCGACGTTCGTGTGTATGTTAGACGTTGCAGTTAAAAGAAAACTCTACATGTTAGCAATATATATAAAATAAGTTACACAGATTATATATATTATATATATGTTTGTATATATAAAAATATATATCACTTAAAATAATACGCCTCGTGTATAGAGAGAGACTGTCAAGTTTGCTTACGTAAAATATCTACGTAGAGGCCGCTGGATACATCTATATAATATGTGTGTTCGTGTGTGTGTGTGTGAATCACTATATGTTTTCACCTACATATGTAGAAAGTACCCATGTGTGTATATGTGTGTCCGTCTGTGTAGTACACCAACGCTTTATATACCTGCTTGTTACTGTAACGTGCAGAACTTCTCAACAGGAGCAGATTGTTCAAGTAAGCAACTTGGTAACACTCAGCAGCTTCATTTAGATGCTCCTCTTCCTCATGTATATGCCCCAGATAGTACCATGCAACAACATAGTTCTTGAGATCCCAATGCAAAGCTGCTGTAAGGTAACTCCTCGCAACTATAAATACAAAAACACATAAATTTACATGCACATATATGCACACATCTGTGTGTGTATTCCCACATGACAAATATGTACAGATATAGCTTATGTATACTGTATAATTCTATACATACATACATCACGCACCATGGTACTTAATGTATACTAATTATTTGGTATGTATACGTATAATTGTCTAATGTGTATATACATTATATCAAATATGTTCATACCCAATAAGGGATGTCTTTTATGCGCCTCATATAGCATTAGTATACCAAATAGAAACAAATCTATAGATGTATATATATACATATATAGATTATATAGATATATGTATATCAATATATTACAACACAAACCATCTATATGCACGCAGTAGCAGTAATAATATAGTAATTATTGTGGTGTCCATCTCATCTCATCCCATGTCTCTCTGTAATACAGGTTGATATACATCTAGCGTGGAGATATGTGCGTATATCCTATATAGTGTCTGTATCGATCAAAATGTATATATAATGATCTCCATAGATTACTACACAGACAGTACACGCAGTACATAATACACATACTTATGTATATAATGTATACTCAGGTTCTAACAAACCTGGTAAGGCCTTCTTGCCTGTACTCCTTACTACTGCAGCACCGAGTGCAACGTGGCTCTGTACTCTTTACACAGAGCATTGTTGTATGATACCATTGCTTCCCTGTGTAGTCCCCGTGCTTCGTAAAGACATCCTGAAGCAAAACAATAATCAATAAATAACAGTAAAATCAACACTATATATAAATAAATTTAGAGACATTTAAATAATGCATACATAATATATATACCTATCTCTATAAGGGTATGAGATATACACTACTATATTTGAAGTTACTAACATTCATTCCATACATAACGTAATATGAGAGAGAGAGAGACAGATGTATAGGACTAGTATTATGCATTTGTATGTATAGCAAACCACGTATCAGCAATAGATCGTTTAAAGGCCTGAGCTTTCTTGGCTTCCCCATTCTAACAAAAATAAGAATTATTTTATGAGTTCTATATGTGCATAAAAAAATTCACTCTAACTTTTATTTTTATTATTTTCCTCACACGTTCTAATTAATATACGGACTATGAGTTAAGTTTCATGTATGAATAACATACATTAGATTATGGTCATATGCATGCGCTGTATATAATAGTTCAAAGATTAAATGAGTTAAGACTAGAATAACCCTATATTGTGTGTAGTGTATCAAGTTACAGCTAATATACAATACCATACATCATAAAGTACTAAAATGATAGTATTACTATTGTATCAAGCCAGGCAATACTATTTGACCTTTTTGAATACTCAACTGAGGCATGTGAACATATACATGGCAAACATTCTATACATATTCATCGCATATTATACTTACTTACTAATACATTTTTGCTTAATATCTACTGCTATGCTATAACATCCTATACAGAAAATTATTATAGAAGAGTATAAGTGAGATATAAGACATACTGTAACGATATATGAGATACAACACATATGTATATGTAACATAGTTTTTTTTATGGCATATACCTCTTTTGCATGGTCGGGTAGGTCAATGCAGAGCTTTGAAGCAAGGCGTAAAGAGGGTGGCCTTTCATGTTGGCTTAGAGTTTTCTTTAAAAGCTTAATTGCTGTTTTCGTCGGTATAAATCTGGCTCTATGCTACAGTGCTGCGGGGCAACCATCCGATCTGCTCCACGTGCTTGGTAACACCTCACTTGTTGAGCCTGTAAACATGAAAACTAAATATCCAAAACGACATATACATGCCACACACACATTACAGATATACTAAGTAATATATACACATGTACATATATATATAGAGAGAGAGGCATATAACAATAAAAGAGTATGTTTTATTTATGTAGCATTTCTAAACGCATACATATATATACAGAGAATAACAACCTAAGCAAGTCCAGAAAGAGAGAGAGGGTGAGTCGCTGTTATCCTATATAATCTCATTTGCTTATGCACAACCACCTATAATACACCAATCAACTATGTACGTATACACAAATCTAAATAAATGTCCATTATATGAACATACAGGTGATGTGTTACAAATCAGTAACATCCATACAAATGCATAAACTATTTTCATATATAGATAGTGCAGTACCTATATCATAAATCTACTTATGCACATATGTATGTATACAAAGACGCACCAGAGATCATGCCAAGGCATGGGATTGTCCACGAATGCAAATGAGAGATGCTCCATGATGGTGTAGTCCACATGGAAGCTTGAGTAGAGCGTTCTTTCTGAGTAGTATGAGGAAAAGCAATATAGCCTACTCTACATTGTTTTTTTGGCGTGAATGCACCCTCTATTTGAGCTCTTAGCGATGGTGCACCCGCCACAATTCCTGAAAATATAACAGTTAGAATACTATGCATGGTTTAGCTATTTTATTAAACGTAATAATATCAGATTATATGGATATATAAAATTAGAATAGACTATATTCATAAATTCTAAACATTTAACTATTTAAATATCTATCCAGTAGCAGTTTTTATTACTATAACTATAAATTATGCTACCATAAAACAACAAGGATAGGCACATAATATTACATTCCGACAGTACTACGGTAAAACAATATAAAAAATAACTATATATAATGAATTTAATTAAGGGGTTACTTAACTATAATACCTCCAGACAGCAAGATATTGCAAAATGCGACCGGAGCTCAACGGCCAACGGTACGAAGAGATTGCTTCTTGGTTCCTTATATAGCTCGGGCAATAGTTCTACTGCTTTGCTTACTATGTCGTGTAGTTGCTGCCTCTCCAGGATGCAGGTATTCCTGGTGCATATAAAAGTAAGTAGATGGTGCAGATAGTCTTAAGTCTAAGACGGTAATAGAGATATTTTGCATATGTAGAGTTATGTCGTTTTCTCCGTGTTTTACTCGCTTCCACATGTTAAATACACATATACATATCTGTCTGTATATACACATACATCACAAATATAAATAATTATGTGTTCACATATATGTATCAAAAGTGTCTCTATGTATCTGTTTTGCCAATCCAAACCATACATATGCATACGCATAAACATGGTGTACATAGGAGTGAAGTGTCTATATCTTAACTAATATGTGAAAATATGTCATTTTCTCACAGATTGACACCACACACAAGTATTTACATAGTGTGTGCAATACACTATAGAAACTTATGTGAATCTTAAGCTTACGTCAAAATTGAGAGACAAAGCTTGCTTCTTCAATGTTGCCTTCATCAAGCTTTGCCTCATTCTCCATAGTCTTTGAAGAAAGCCCTCTGGCAGAAGCATCGATGGGATTTGTGGCATCTGGAGAAGACATACTGTCTTCAAACACGAACTGTTCCCTTGAGCAGTGACTCCTCTGTTTGTAAATTCACCGATAAGGAATAAAATAAGGATTAAGTCGACAAGAGTTCTCACATTATTGAATGCGAACACATACCTGATCGGCTTGCTCCGCAGCTCCATAGCGATGCAGAAATGAGGGATTTGTGGGGATTTTCGTGCCCAAAGACCATGAGATTTGTGATTTACGGGGTACGCTGAGAAGCGGGAATCTTGATCGATCGCCTCCATGAACGAGGAAGAAAAGCGATTCTGGAGAATGTGCGTGCCCTAGCTAGAGATATCTGTGAGAAAGGCAGGATTTTGGAAAATGTCTGATGATTTCCGGGGTTCTTGAGGACCGCACAAACTAGCTAGAGAAAAAAGCGGGATTCTGGAGAATGTAATGCGTTGTGGGGATTGTATACCCTAACGAGATGTCTGCTCCGCAAAGCGAGATTCTGGAGAATGTGACGGCTTACCTGGGGATCTGTGGGGATTATCAGGGATTTCCGGTAAAGAATGCATTGCAATCGCCATAGCCGTTGTCCATAGGGTTTAGGGTTTAGGGTCTAGGGTTTAACCCTAAGGTTTGCCTCTAATTTAGTTATATTATAATTAAAATATATAATCATTTAATTAGTATTAATTTAATCGGGCTTCAAATGTATACGGTCCATATGTAGTGTGTACAGTCTAATTATATATAGTAATATATATTGGTAAGGTAACATTTGGATAACCATGTAAAGTTGTAATAATTGAATATTTAATATTATGCTATTTGTAGCTATTCAATAATGTAAAAAATATCAAACTGACCCTCTAATTTTAAAATTGTCCCGTAGTTTTAAAAAATTATCAAATTGACACACATGCAATGTATTGTTTAGAGTGAACGTATATGTAGATATGTATATATAAGTATTTATTGTTATACGATCTCATTCAATAAGATTATTATACTTATATAAATATCAAATTATATAATTATAATTATATCAAATTATATAATTATAAATCACACACACACACACACACACACACCTGATAACATATGGAGTTATTAATGGGCTTGAATTATAAAGAAAGAAGCGAAGTACAAACACTTAGAAACGCTGTTGTTCAATACGAGGAAACCTTACAAAGGAAGACACAAGACCTTGCACTTTGCTTATTCAGCAATTACAGACTGTCAAACTGCATTAAAGGTGTGCGCGTGCGTGTGTGTAAATATACATTTATATTGATCTTCTAACAATTACGAATTTTTCAATATGTATGTATGTGTATGTATGTATATGCATATGCATGATACATGCACATATGTTTTTATTACAGGAAGAGCGGTGTCCAAGCTTAAGAAAGCTAATAACAAAGATTAAACTGTTCCACTACTATGTATGTTTAATTCCGTGCCGTATTTATATAGTGCACTTATTTTATATATATATATATATATAAAGGTTCTTTTTTAGTTAAATAATATATATATATATATTGTCCAAATGTGAAAGGGGTCCGTGTGTGTGTATATATATATACAAGTAAAATGAATAATTAAATTATTAACGATTTATAAAACGAGGATATAATTAAAACGTTGTAGAGACGGAGACACGTGTTCACTAATAAGAATTACTAACTACCAGCCGTTGGATCTCCTCAACTTTCAAGTTATTGTTCCATAATTACAATTTCAATATTTAATTATATATATTACTAATGTAATATATAAGTTCAATAGTATTAGGTTATACTATTAACGAGTTTTTTTTTATTAAAATAAAATGGTACAATTGTAGCTAATAAATAATATTTCGATCGCCTCTTTCCCAAAGTATGTTTGCCATATTTCTGAGTTTTCTTATAACCATTATCAAAAATGAAATGTCATATATCCATGTCACACATACACATAAATACATGAATGCGTGTCCATATAATGTGTGTGTGTGTGTGTGTGTATACACACTTTGTTTAGACGTGAGGATGATGTATATATACACTATAGTAAATAAGAATACAAAAGTATACTATTCGAAAAGATATACAATATCATTGCACAACATTGTTCTGAGATCCCATATATTTTTTGTGGAAGCCTTTCATACATATATGGGCATAAATGTTGCATTTTAAACACACGCACGCATGCACAATGCATTCCAATAACTGTCTCTGTGTGCGATACGTGTGTGAATGGGCATAAATGTTGCATTGTAAACACGCAGCACGCACGCACAATGCATTCTAATAACTGTGTGATACGTGTGTGAATGTGTATAAAGACAATGCATAAATAAACCAAATTAAAATGCTTCTAGCAGAAAAAATGGTTAAGGGCGACTCGTAACACACAGATACATACACCGAGAGTGCGTGTGTACATGCGTAATGTATATAAAACCAATATGCATATCTATGTATGCATGTACACACATATTTGAGTTGTTGATCTTACTAATTCATGCAAGAATCAGCTCACATCTCAAAGTAAGATACATTGTATTTATTTAGTATAATAGAAATATTCTTTAAGTAATATGATTAATCGGTTTTATAGATGCCTAGTGCTTCATTCTTCTCTGTTGGTCTTCAAACAACTTGCTAATAAATCGGAGGTATCCATAGAGCTTCTACAAGAAATGTATTCACAGTAAGTAGTCTGCTTCTTATACAGGTAACTATGTATATGTGTTGTCTAAATATTATATGTACCAGACAATGTATTTTACAAAATATATGTGGTAAATTTAGATCATGAGTACATGTATGTGTGTGTTGTAGATATCTCTTCTCTCCATCCTTGTCAAATGTAAATTCACATATGGAAATCTCAATATATTGTCGATATGTCTCTTTATATCTATATTTATGTTTATTATCTAAATAAATAACACACATATGTGTATCCATGTGTGCAACATGTTCGATGTTGGAGTTGTGTTACGCGAATGCCACGCAGAGTATGAATACTTAGTTTCTCAGTCCTGAATATATCCCCGTGGGTATACAGCCCCCTCCTTTAATTTAAGTTAATTAGAAATTATTTTGCTAATTTAATATGTATTTGATAAATTAAAAAGATCTTCGCCATTTCATATATACATGAATTAGTATATATAAATTTTCTTAAATATATGTTTTTTCCTTAGGTTTTAGTATTTGTCAATTAGTTAAATTTTAATTAATTCTCACTAATGTAAAATAGTCTAATAAGTGAAAATAATTTAATTAATTATAATTACCCATCACAATTGATCCAAGTTCGCTCCTCACATATGCAAACATCCACTCCACGCTTCTCTGAGCTTCTCAATATAAACTCCAAATTAAAATAATAAAAAATGTATAATAATACTACTATAACGATTATAGTTAAATATTGAAAACTTAATATATATTAAAATTTGTTGTAAAAGTACGGACATGTAGATGCAAGTTAAAATTTTATACATACATTTAATATAAAATCCTAAACAACATTACATTTTGGAAGTTATTATTATTACTACTATTATTATTCTTTCTTGAATAAAGCATATTTTAATTTTACCACTATTATTATTATTTCTTAAATAAAGCATATTTTAATTTTACTACTACTATTATTATTGTTTCTTAAATAAAGCATATTTTAATTTTACTACTACTATTATTATTATTTCTTAAATAAAGCATATTTTAATTTTTCTACTATTGAATAAATTTATTTATCATTTATTAAAATAAAAATCAAATTTAAAGCATCCAAAGGATATATTCGTAAAATTCTAGCCAATTATTAAACATATAAATGTTCATTTTAATCTTATTATTTTAGCATGCAGCTGTCAGATCTACCTGATCCGACGGCTTATGTTTGTTACCTTTTTCGATGCTCTGCTATTTTAATCTGAATCACATTTTAATTATAGCATTGTAATGTTTGTAGTATTTGCAATTTTATATGTAATTTGTATATAATATTTATGTATACACTTTTAGTTAACAATTCTAAAGGATAGCATTGTAATTATAATACTAACAAATAAATAATAAACATTATAAATAAATATTATACCGGGATCTATTTCTACTGATAAACTCAAACAGTTCAAAATTTCAGTCATGAGCTGACAAACTGTGCATGGAAGGTCAATGCCTGGTATGGTGTTGACCGGTCACTATGTTGGGTGACAGGTAATTAATTTAATGTTTAAATTTAATCTATTTTTAATAATAATATATAGTAGTTTTGTAAGTGTGTGTGTATATATATATGTATGTATGTATGTATTTATATCTATCTATATTATGTCATGCAAAAGAAAAACTTAATTAATGTTTTAAATATGAGGAATAATATTAATAATGCTAATTTTGTCTGGTTGTCCGGTTAGTTCGCTTGGTGATAATTTTTTCAATTATGTACAATTAAAAGATTAAACTTGATCAAGGTATAAATAAGGTTAAGGTATATACCTTAGAGTTAAGGTATTGTGTCGACATGCGCAAGGAAGGATACAAAAGCGCTATCAACGCAGAGGACGCTAGAAGGAAACGTGAGGACAACATGGTGAGCATCCGCAAGGAGAAGCGCGAGGCGAACCTGGCAAAGAAACGTCGTCCAGTCACAGTGGTGGATCCTGCAGGGCCGGATGACTGTTATTCCAGTAAGTGTCGGACGATCCCAGCAGTGGTTAGAAGGCACCGTCAGGATCAGAAAGCTTCTGTCAGCAAATTATGAACCGCCTATTGATAAGGTTGTCAGCAAAGGTGTCGTGCCACGGCTGGTTGAGTTTCTTAAGTACAATTACTTACCTGACCTTCAGTTAGAGGCTGCGTGGGCTCTTACGAACATAACTTCAGGGACATCGGAGCACACCATGGTTGTCATTTCCAACGGAGCGGTGGAGCTGTTGATTCAGCTCCTTCACTCTCCTAGCATGCGCGTGCGTGGCCAGGCTGTGTGGGCATTGGGAAACATAGCCGGGGACTCACCACAGTGCAGGGAGTTTGTGTTGGGAGAGGTGCACTGGAACCCTTGCTAAACCAGTTCCACGGAGACATCCCACTCGATATGCTGCGTAACTTGACCTGGGCGCTGAGTAACTTTTGCCGTAATTCCCAGCCAGTTCCCGAGCTCTTGTGCTCCCTCAGTGTGCTGAAGAAACTTGTACACTCGGATGACAGCGAGATACTCATCGATTCATGCTGGGCACTGTCCTACCTTTCCGATGGAGAAAACCACAGGATCCAGGCGGTGATCGAGTCGGGAGTATGTCCGACTCTAGTGAACCTCCTCCGTCACTCTCTGGAGAGGATTGTGATGCCTGCTCTAAGGACGGTTGGTAACATTGTTACTGGGGATGACGATCAAACACAGTTTGTCATAGACTGTGGAGCTCTACCTCAGTTGTTATACATACTGGAGAAACACACTACAAAGAATATAAAGAAGGAGGCTTGCTGGACAATCTCGAACATAACCGCGGGGAACAAGGATCAAATCCAGGCGGTAATCAACGCCAACCTGATACCTTCTGTTCTTGAGGTGCTCTTAAACTCAGAGTTTGACGTTCGGAAGGAGGCTCTGTATGTTGTGACTAACATAACCTCCGGTGGTAACCAGTCGCAGGTCAGGTACGTGGCCAATGAGAGATGCATACAGGGGATGTGTGGCATGTTATCGTGCAGAGAGCCAAAGGTTATCCGGCAGGCACTTGAAGGGCTGGAGAATATTCTGAGGTTGGAAAGGAATAAGGAGACCAATAAGTATGCGAAATACATTGAAGATATTGGGGCACTGGAAAACATTGAGAAACTCCAGGAAACATGAAATGAGGAGGTATATAAGAAGGCTGGGAATATACTTGTTGATTATTGGGATGATGATGAGGAGGAGGAGAGTTTACCGAGTTTTAACGAGTTTAGTGTTCCTCTGTCGGGGTTTAACTTTGGGTGAGCTGCACAGTCATGTATGTATGGATGTGGTGTTTGGGATGCATGTGTTGCATGTATGTATGAAGGAGTGCAGTTCATGGTCATTGCTTGATTTAACAGTATGTACGCACACGCACACGCACACGCACAGGCACACGAGCATGCGATGCTGGTTTTACTTGCTTTCTTTATTGACATTTAACTGACAATAATAACGAAATACTTTTGGCACCACTACAATCTCGTGTATACGTGCATACATACGTACACAAATACACGTACATATAATACAATATCATGAATATATTTAAAATATAATTAATAGAACACTTACCCATCCATTGTACTTGTATAGCTATCAATTATTCCTGCAAGTATATAATATTAAAAAGATTTATTAAATATAAATAATTAAATATTATAATACACGTACATGCATAATGATATCCTTTTGAAAGTTTCTTACTGTACACCATGTAGGAAGTCAAAACTCTTCTCTGTGTCTTTCTCTCTCTCTCCTCTCACACACACACACCACACGCACACGCAAGAATGCACTCACGCAGCATATGTATATGAAGAGGAGGAGGAGGAGGAGAGTTTACCGAGTTTTAACGGGTTTAGTGTTCCTCTATCTTTGAGTGAGCTGCAGCACAGTCATGTATGGAGGTGGTTTGCATGTATGTATGAAAGTGTGCAGTTCATGGTCGTTGCTTGATTTAACAGTATGCCGTCACCACCCACACACACACACACATCCAGTGCGTATCCTCAGCTGTTTCATATGATTCTGCAAAAACCATAATATACATACACGTACATATACAGTGACAGACAGGGAGCCTCCTTGTGATCAACCTCGTCAGTGTAATTAATAGCTGAATATTGAAATATACATATATATAATGTTGCACTTATTTATAAATAAGTACAAATTGATTTAATGGCATTAACATGGTTTAATAGTTAGATTAAATTGTTTTATAAACTTTCAGAGCCTCCAGAATTTGATGATAGTGTGAGACAATGGTAACATATACATGTTATGTATGCATATACGTATTCTCTTTATTATACATGTTCACAGGCACACACACACACACACACACAATGTTTAATATACTGGACTTAATTTTTATCGGTAATCAATAAATTAATACTTACTATAGGTAACAAAAGCAGCTGAAAGGTTTATTGTACAGCTAATGCAGGTATGCATATGCTATATATTTTTTCTGACGTATTATATGTTTCTGTTATGCATACACACATATACATGTATGTGTGTGCGTGTAATCATCACTTCATGCTGACATGCACGGTTGAATGTAAAACATAAGAACTGCATATATAATGTATGTACCTTATCTACTCTCTCTCTCACGCACACGCACACGCACACGCACACACACACACAAATGCAATATACAGGCGTACCTAAGGACGTGCTCAAATATAGCTTAATCCTTTAGACAAAGAGGTATCCCGTCAAAACCAATAGATTACGTTGAGGAATAAAGAGTTTCTATTTAGATTGTTTGAAAATAGATATTGTTCTTTTATGATTTTATTTATTTATTTTAAATTGACATGTTTATATGGTTATGAATTTATTAAGTATGAACAAATGAAGAAATGGTATTGATGTTGATTTTTTTAATTGAATATGTATAACAAACATTTTAAATAAAATCTTAATATATCTGTTTTTGTTTTCTTTAAAATAATATTTGTATAATATTTCACAATCTACTTTGTATTTAACAAATTCACTATAACTATATTTGATTAATGTAAGTGTTTGTGTTGCTATACAGTAGATTGCAAATGAGGTTAACATGACAATAAAACCTGTTTAAATTAAATTAATAACCTTTGTTAATTAACATAAAACGCACATAAAATACACACAAATATAAATAAAATAATTTAAATAAATTAATGGCCTATTTAAATTAATAAAGACTGTCTAGTCCTAACAGAAGTTCTATTGTAAATAAACAAGTGATAATTTAAGTACAATGATAAGTATATTATATTGGATATCAATACCAGCGTCAGTATTATACAGGATGCTAATGCATTGTACATTTGGAGTTTTGAAAATGTTTTTATACCTTAAAATTTCAATCACTTCTTCAATAAAATGCATTTTAAAAAAATAGAAAAATTTATAATTAAATGTAATTCGTATATATTAATTTACATTAATATTTTAATATAATTTAATTTAGTTTTAAATTGATTATACATATTAATTTAACTAAGAAGTTATGTTTTTCATTTAATATACATAAAAAACCTCAAGTTTCACACAAATGCAAATGGTGAAACGGCACTAACAAAATTCTAAATAAATACGATACTAATATATTTATTTTTATCTATATTTATGAGAATATATTTGAATTAGATACGTGATTAATTTACATTTACTTGTGTCGTTTTAATAAGTTTAAAAATTTTCACAACATACATTTATAGTCATTCCGATTATCATAGAATAAATTTTAAAGTATTATGGATTCACACATATACACGTATATAATAGAAAAACTTTGTATGTTGTGTGTGTGTGTGTGTGTGTTGGGGGGGGGGGCGGGGGATGCAAAACTTTTATGTATATGTTAAAATTATTAACTTCTTCTTTTAATTTTACACTGATTAATTAATATTTATATTAAAATATAAATTTAGTGTGTGTGTATATATATATATATATATATATATATAACATACTGATGTGTATGTCTGTGTCGAGTATACGTAAGATTACTTAAGATTGTAAGTAATCTTATAGAGTTATTTTTAAATAAATTCATTTTTCCATTATAAATAAATTTTGTTTAAAAATACTTAATTTTTAGATTTTCAATTATGATGTTGACTATAATTTAATTTGTTATGTTAAAGTTACACGTTGAAAAATTTATAAAATCCCACATATGTTCTTTCATTCTTATATATATATATATATATATATATATATATGGCAGTAAGGTTTGCCTCTAATTTATTTATATTAGCTAGTGAATAGACGTAAAACAGCATACGTACACGCATGCATATACACATGTCTATTCATTGAAGTTAATATGTGATTCAAATTCCCGCTATTCGAGTTTAATATCATACATCAATAAATAAATAGATGGTAGTAGTTATACATAAGCTGTTATATAAAAAAATTAGATGTGTTGATGTCTATAAAATTTGATAAATAAATAGGTTTATTAAATAATTTTAATTTATAAAGCTTTATATTCATGTTCATATATGTATACATAATATATGTAATGTGTACATACATACACAGTGTGTCGGGTAAATGTACGTATTTATACGTGTCAGACTGAGGTTTAGCCCTAATAAATAGTTAAGGGGACTTGAACGCTTGACTGGATGGATTTAGGGCGGCGCAGGGTTTAGGGTAGGGTTTTTGGCGCTCTAGGTCCGCAATGGAGGCGAGTGAAGAGAAGAAGAAGCGCAAGAGATCGAAGACAGAAGACGCGTCAGCGAGCAATCCCGCTCCAGGTAAGCTCAGTATAGAGAGAGACAGAGAGTGAGAGATGTTTGCAACTAAGGATTTGGCTCCAGGTGAGCAGCAAGCGGGTACAGATTTCTTGATCAAGCCGCAATCTTTCACGCCGCCGCTTGATACCTCCAAATGGCCGCTGCTACTCAAGAATTACGATAAGCTCAATGTGCGGACTGGGCATTATACTCCCCTGCCCACTGGATTTACCCCTTAAGCGCCCCCTCTTTGACTACGTCAGGTCAGTTCTTATATATAATATGAATTTGTGTGCAACATTCTCATAAAATCTCTTTTTATTTCTTATATTTCAGAAAACTAAGTTATAAAGATCTACATTACAAAGAGATACGACTAAATACACATTTAAGTTCTATAAAATAATCTTATGAATGGGAAAATTACATCATTCTTAACTGGTCAATATACATCATTAGAGCAAATAACTGTACCGCTCATATATATGTGAAATTGTTATTTATGTGAACATCTGTGTCTTTCTATCACTATATGTGTGAATACAATTTCCAGAGTTTCTTATGATGCATTCAGTTTTGCCTTTTAGACTCCTTTCTTTAGATAGAACTAGTATTCAATTGCAGGTTTAGGGATGATGTGTTTGATCCGCCACAATCTTATGCAAAAGGTGTTGGTTTTATGATACATGTATGTGAACTTGTTTATTGTATGTGTTCTTAGTTACATATGTATATCATGTAGATATGTTGTTGGTTAGTATGCATAACTCGCGAGGCCTTCTATGAATAAATAAACCGATATTATTCTCAATTCGACAGGAGTTTATAACATTATTGATGTATATATAAACTAGATATGTGCTGGTTAGTATGCATAACTCGTGAGGCCTTTTATGAATAAATAAACTGATATTATTCTTAATTCGTCTACAAGAGTTTAGATGTATATATAAACTATTATTGACATGTAAACAATATGGTTTTAATGTTAACAGGTATGGAGTGATCAATCTTGATAAACCGTCCAATCCATCGTCTCACGAAGTCGTAGCATGGATCAAACGGATCCTCCGTGTGGACAAAACGGGCCACAGTGGGACACTCGACCCAAAGGTATCGTTTTGTATATCATATACGGGAATATGTATATCCATTTATTTATTTTTATAAACATATATATACAGGTGACCGGCAGTCTGATCGTGTGCGTGGATCGAGCAACGAGATTGGTTAAAGCCCAACAAGGAGCCGGTAAACAGTACGTGTGTGTTGCTCGTTTACACTCCGAAGTCAATGACCATGCAAAGGTAGCAAGAGCACTCGAAACGCTTACTGGTGCTCTTTTCCAAAGGCCACCATTGATATCAGCCGTCAAAAGACAGGTTTGTGTTGTGGGTGCCTTTGTGTCTCATCTAATATATAATGCTTTCTTCTCTTTTAATAGCTTCGTGTGAGAACAATATACCAAAGTAAGCTGTTAGAGTACGATGAAAAAAGGCACCTGGTTGTGTTTGGGTAGAATGTGAAGCTGGGACATACATTCGTACACTCTGTGTTCACCTCGGACTTCTTCTCGGTGTTGGGGCGCACATGCAAGAGCTACGTCGCGTCCAGTCTGGGATACTTGGTGGGTATATTTAACACACAGACACAAATGTTTGCTTATACATACACACTAAGGTAATGTGCTTATATGGATGTACACAGGTGAGAAAGACAACCTCGTTACAATGCATGACGTGCTCGATGCACAGTGGGTTTATGACAACTACAAAGACGAGAGTTATCTTCGAAGGGTTATAATGCCCCTCGAGGTTTTGCTTACAAACTATCCGAGGATTGTTGTTAAGGACTCTGCAGTGAATGCCATTTGCTATGGTGCCAAGTTGATGATCCCTGGACTTCTACGCTTCGACAGCAGGTGTGTGTGTGTTCTGTCCGTGCGTGCATGATGTGTGTGAGTATGTCTATGCACAATATACTTGGGTTCTTTTTCTTCCTGTGCTTCTTTTTTGACATACATGCATACATATTTATACACAAAAACACTGTTCTTTTCAAGCTAGTTTGTTGTACATACATATGAATCTATATTATAGTAGGAAAGAAACTCTCTATCTATAATGTGTACACATTAATGCAGGATTGGAGTAGGCACAGAAGTGGTGCTAATGACGACAAAGGGTGAAGCCATTGCATTAGGAATAGCACAAATGAGCACCTCGGACATGGCAACGTGCGATCATGGCGTTGTAGCAAAGGTTAAAAGGGTAGTAATGGAGAGGGATACTTATCCACGTAAATGGGGTCTCGGTCCACGTGCGTCAGCAAAGAAGAAGATGATCGCAGAAGGTAAGATACATGTGTCTGTTTGTTGTATGTATTGACCTTATTGTCTCTGGTTTATATTATGCCTTTCTTTATAATATCTTAAGTCTGGATTTTGTATGCACATTTAAGTGGCATGATATTTTAGGAATATTTGTATATATAACACACATATTGTGTATACGACACGGATAGATTTGTGCATAAATAAATTGCTATTTCCAGAGCTAGATACTTAATGCCAACTTATTATATCTACGTGGACTTTAATATCACACACGCACGCACACACCTGGTTGGGTTTGTGTAGAATGTAGCTGCTCACTTCATATGGTACATATATACGTACGTAGAATGTTATGGACTTGTCTTGCAGATTTACACATGTATGTCCATATTTTGTATATACTCAAACCAAAGACGAGATTATCATATATATATATATATATATATATAGAGAGAGAGAGAGAGAGAGAGAGATTCCATAGTGTATCTTTAAATGTAATATATAATAATGCAGGTTTGCTGGATAAGCACGGTAAACCAAATGAGAAGACCTCCACAAGAGTGGCTCAGGAACTACCCGAATTTACAAGGCGGGGGGAAGCGTTTTAAAGACGGAAACCATAGAGTTAACCACAGAGACTGTGTGGAGGCTGGCAAGGAAATAGAGATGGTGGGAGCTGCATATGCAAGCGAGGAGATTAAGGGCAAAGGGGAGGAGGAAGTTAAGGGCAAGAAAGAGAAAAAGGCCAAGAAGGGCAAGGACGTGGAGATGGTGGATGCTGAAGATGGGGAGGCTAAGAAGGAGAAGAAAAAGAAGAAGGAAGAGAGAGGGTGCTGAGGTGGAGAATGGTGCTGATGTGGTTGCTGAGGAAGATACTCCAAAGGAGAAGAAGAAAAAAAAAAGAAGAATAAGGAGGGTTTTAACGGACGGTTTAGCAGAGGTTCAAGAGGAGGTTAGAGATGGTGAGGGTAAGAAAGAGAAGAAGAAGAAGAAAAAAAGAAAGAAGAAGATGCACAAGAATGAATGCAGGTAATTCTTTTTTCGTTTTTTTCTTCTTTGTTTACAAAGTTAAATGCTGACTCTTGTTAAGGACTTAATTAGCTTGTTACGCACGTATGTTGGGTGTGCGCGCGTGTGTGTGAGAGAGGGGATATATCGTTTAATGCCAAAATATAGAATATAGCATATTTTGTGGCCCTCTGACTAATGCAGTTGTATTTAAGATATATAAGTAAAGTAATTTGTACGTATTTATATATTTATATTAAACAAGTATTAAGAATGAACTTATTAAAACTTTTCAAATTTATATGTATTTATATAAATACCAAATGTAAATTTATATTGCTTTTTAACATTGTGCAAATATACATATGCACATTGTATTAATTAAAATGGACATGATATGTGAAAATGGGAATATAAAATAAATATTAATTAATATTTAAGTTTTAATTTTTAATTAATTATTTAAAAATATATAATTAAATCTTTTTTTAAATATACATTTGTAAGATCCACGTGTACGGCTGCATGTGCACATACTATTATTAGCGTAGTGGATTTTGATAGCCGTCGGATTGGATTCAATCTGGACCACTCGCTCTTGTATATAAGTTAGGGTTTCTGAACTAATGGATATACACATTTCTATATTCCGAGCTCTCACATTGGTGGAGGTGAGGGGCACCTCTAATTGTCCCTACGGAGTGCTCGGATTTGTGTCTTTTTTCTCTGTCTTCTTAGGTCTAGCTTTTCCATTGTCTAGATCTATTCCTTTCTTGTGGATTTTGTCTCTTCTTCATCCATGAATCCACAACAGGCAAATCCCTTGTCTGTGGAGCAGTTACTCATGCAGTTGTTGGATGCCATGCGTGTGCAACTGAACAATCATTCTCAGTTGATGGCAGCATTCACAGCCAGGGTACTCCTCCTACTCATGTTGCAAACCCCCGTGTCCGCCGGATTTCTTTCGCGGAAATCCTGGAGATGATGTGTACCATTGGTTTGACCACTTCATTGTGGTTGCCACATATCATTCGTGGGACGGTGCTCAGTGTTTGCGCGAGTTTCCTACTTGTCTTCAAGGGACGGCGTTGCAGTGGTACAATGGTCTGGACGTTGCAACTCGTGGAGATTGGAATATTCTTCCAGAGATCTTCAAACGTGCATTTGGGCATGCGGACGACTGTGATGATGCTTTTCAGCAGTTGCATCGTATTCGTCAGGAGCCATCTGAGTCGGTGATGCAGTTTGGTGTTCGCTTTCGAAGCCTTTTGCTGCGTGCAGAACCTAACATGTCGGAACGCATCAAGTTAGGTATGTTGTGGCCAGCACTTCGTCAAGACCTTGTGGGGCTTGTGCATGCACTAGCTCCAGTGACTCTTGACGATGCTTTGAGGCTGGCACAACGATATGAGTCGTCACCTCTCCCACTTGCGCCTTCACGTGCTCTTGTTCCACTCCATGTTGGGGATGGACCTGCTCCGATGGAGGTTGAGGCTGTTGCCGCTCGTGTACCAGCACAAGGTGGGGCCCGTGGACGAGGACGTGGACGTGCAGTTCGTTGTTGGGCATGTGATGAGGTTGGACACACGTATCGGCGCTGTCAACGGTTTCCCGATTGGCGTCCCCCATTTCCAGGATGGAGGCCATGGCGCAACAACGTCCGGTTGGTGCTGCTGCAGTGGAAGGTTGTGATGCGGTGGATCTTCCGGGAAACGACGAATCGCACGAGTAGAGGAGGGTCCTCGTGCGAATAAATTAGTGACCCCTCCATCTTTCTTTCGGGAGTATCATCAAGGGGTTCACTCGGCACCAAATCATCCGGTTTTCACTTTTCAAGCTCGTTTAATCAACGCCACGTCCTGTTTTCCTTTCAGTGTTGGTGGATACAGGTTCAAGTTTGTCCTCTGTTTCTCAATCTGTTGCTACACGTTGCAGCCTTCATTTGCGTCGTGCGGTAGAACCAGTCTTCATTCTGTACGGCAACGGACATACTCATGCTTGTTCGCGGATGAAGTGGACATTGTTGTTCGTGTGGATGATTGTGAGCTCGAGCTTCAATCTTTGCGGGTGGTGCCGAGTCAAGCTTTTCACCTTATTCTTGGTATGGATTGGTTAACTCGCAATCATGCCAAGTGTGACTTTGAAAAGTCTCCCCCTTGTTTGACTCTCCCTCGTCTTTCTTCCATTCCTCTTACTTCTATTCCACTTCGTCCATCTGCTTCCACCTCTGCTTCCATCACTTTTGTCTCACCCTATTTCCAACCATTTTCCCTTCATGCTCTTCCTTTCTTCTTTGGATCCATCAGATGATCGTCGTGCTGTAGTTGTTGATCAACTCAAGAAGGAGTATGCTGATCTTTTCAACTTCGACTTGTCATCTGGGGCCAAGATTGCGACACGCCACCCTATTCCAACTGGAGAAGCTAGGCCAATCAAGGTACCTGTTCGGCGTCGATCACCAAAGGAGCTCAAGATCTTACGAGCGAATGTCAAAGAGATGTTGGAGAAGGGTGTTATCCGGAAGTCTCGAAGTCCTTGGGCGTGCGAACCTCACCTTGTGACGAAGCCTGATGGGAGCGTTCGATTCTGCATTGACTATCGCCCGTTAAATGAGGTAACCGTCTCAGATGTGTACCCACTTCCTCATACTGCAGACCTTTTGGATCGACTGGGGCGGAGCCGTTGGTTCACCAAGTTAGATCTCGCATCTGGATATTGGCAAGTTCCGATGGCTGACATGGACATTCCCAAGACTGCTTTTCGACACCATTTGGCCTGTACGAGTTCCTGGTGATGCCTTTCGGTTTGAGCAATGCTCCAGCAACTTTCCAGCGTATGATGGACGAGGTTCTTTGCGACATGCCGGAGGTGACTGCGATTTCATCGATGATGTTTTGATCCATTCGGATGGAACGTGGGAGGAGCATGTCGGTGATGTACGTAAGGTTTTGGATCGACTGCGGGAAGTTGGTTTGAAGTTGAAGCCATCTAAGTGTGTGTTTGGATCAAAGGACACCACTTATCTGGGTTATCGCATTTCACGTGAAGGTTTGCAAGTCGATCCTGACAAACTAGTTGCAGTTTTGAAGTTCCCTACGCCAAAGTGTGTGAATGATGTGCAACGCTTTCTTGGCAAGGTACAATATCTGGGTCGTTTTGTGGATCATCTTTCAGATCGTACTGCACCGTTGCGCGCGTTGTTGAAATCGTCAATGACTTCTTTTGTTTGGTCTAAGGATTGCAAGCAGGCATTTGCAGATCTCAAAGAGTTGTTGACGACTCCTCCAGTTTTGGCGTACCCGGATTACACCCGTCCTTTCATCTTGCGTGTAGATGCTTCTGACATCGGCCTGGGGGTGTATTGATGCAGGAGAGTACGAGGTTCCTGGCCAACGACATCCCATTGCGTACATCAGCCGTACATTGCAGCCAGCAGAGGTGAATTACTCCACGACTGAAAAGGAGTGTCTAGCAGCAGTTTGGGGTTTTGAGAAGCTCCATGCCTACTTGCATGGTTCGCGGACGTTGTTGGAAGGCGATCATGCAGCAGTCACTTCGTTGTTGAAGCGGAAGAATTTGATTGGGCGTACTGCTCGGTGGGCCTTGAAACTTCAAATTTACGACTTTGAAGTTGTTCATCGCCCAGGAAGTTCCATGGTGATGCTGATGCTCTTTCTCGGGCTCCTCTTCCACCTTCTCTCTCTTCTGTTGCCCCAGAGGAACCAGTTGTTCCAGCTCAGTGGACTTTTTGGACGAAGATTCCGTACCATCAGCAGTTGCTGTGCTTGACATTCAGTGTCCGCAGAATGCAGAGTTAGATTTGCCGTCTTTGGATGAGGTTCGGGAAGCTCAAAAGGTTGAGCCGTGGATTCGAAGGCTTCGTGATGGGTTTGAGAATCCTGCATCACTTGCTGATGACTTGCCTTTCAGGCATTTACATTCGCAGTATCGCCTTCAGGATGACCTTCTTTATTTTGTGGGGACTGATCCAGATGATCCTTTGCGGTTGGTGGTGCCTTCAATCTTCATTCCACGCTTCCTCCATGCTTACCATGACTCTCCTATTCTTGGCGGGCACATGGGACATCGTCGGGTGATGGAGAAGCTGCGCAGATCTTTCTATTGGCCGGAGTTGCGAGGAGATGTGATTCGGTATGTGCGTAGTGTGTGTGGTGCCAAGCTCGCAATACTCCCCATGTGCTTCGGAAGGACGGTTGGAGTCAATTGCAGTTTCTCGTCCGTTTGAATTGGTGGCATTTGATTTGATGGGACCTTTTCCGCGGTCAACGCTGGTAACGAGTACGTTATTATTGCTTCTGATTACCTAACTCGTTGGGTAGAAGTTGGTGCTCTTGCTAGTGCGACTGCTTCTGCTGTTGGTCAGTTTCTCCTGAATCGGGTCGTGTTTCAGCATTCTTGTCCGGAGCGAATTCTCTCGGATAATGGTCCCGCATTTATGGCTGAGGCATTTCATGTTTTGACATCTCGATTAGGGATACGCCACACTTTCACAAGTGCTTATCATCCTCAGACAGATGGTTTAGTGGAACGGCTCGTCAGAACCTTCAAGGGGATGATCGCGAAGTATGTGAACTTTCAACATTCAGATTGGGATGGTTATCTGCCGTCTCTCCGATATGCTTATGTCACTGGAGTTCAAAGTTCCATTGGTACTTCCCATATAAGCTTTTGTATGGTCATGACCCGGTGTTGCCAACGGAGTTGGGTTTGCCTTCTCGGTTACCACGAGCTGCTGATGCTAGGTCGTGGGATCGGTATCTGACGAGCATTCTTCCATTGGTTCGTGCGGAGTCAGCAGAACACTTGGGCCGCGTACAAGTAGGACAACAACAACGCTACAACTCGCATCATCGTCCTCCTGCGGAGTACAAGGTTGATGAACTGGTGTTGGTTCGTTTTCCCAAGCTTACGGTACGTGGTTTAGCTAAGAGTCTCCTTCCTCAGTGGAAAGGACCGTATCGAGTGCTACGGCAAGTAGGGCCACAGGTTTATGAGGTTCGGCACGACATTCAACCCGATCCTCCGGAGATTGTACATGTACAACGGTTGAAGCATTTTGTGCAACGGGAACAAGTTGTGCCCTACAGATCCACCAGTGCTCCTCTCTGATGTTCCTCCAGATCCGGGCCATCTACAAGAGCCCTAACCAACTTAACCTTCCGAGAGGAGGGGATGATGTAAGATCCACGTGTACGGATGCATGTGCACATACTATTATTAGCGTAGTGGATTTTGATAGCCGTCGGATTGGATTTAATCTGGACCACTCGCTCTTGTATAAGTTTAGGGTTTCTGAAACTAATGGGGATACACATTTCTATATTCCGAGCTCTCACATATTATTCAAAAAATATTTCTTTAATATTAAAAAATATTAATTAAATATTTAAAATTATTAATATTATTAAAAAATAAAAATTATAAATATATCCATTTAATTACAACGTGCATACATTTTTACTATTGTAGTTAAAGGGTCTTATTCAGACCAAAGATAAAATATTTTAGATTTAAGATTTTATAATTATAGAATATATTAACGTGATGCATGTATGTATATATGTATCTCTATATATAAGGAAAATAAATTGAATTAAAATTGAAATTCAGCTACAAAGATGGCAGCCAAGTTAACAGTGGAACGCAGGTCGTGGGTGGTGCCTTATAGAGGATCGAGGTGAACCATGTTTAAGATATAATCCGCAATCAACTTGTAGAAATGCTGAGTGTAGTGAACACCATCCCAGCTTATATACTCATCAGGCTTCTGGCAGCCAACAAGATCGTCCTGTCCGCAACCGCATCCAACCCATCCGCCGCTGCAATGGTAAGGACCAGAGTCCTTTCCCACAGCAAGCCTGGCGTGTATACGTGAAACCGAGCTTGACATGCTCCTGAAGAATATAAATATTTGCTTGGTAGAAATCGAACAGCATGAAGTTACCCATCGGATACTTGCAGCGCAGCTTGTAAATTGCATCCTTGAGTTTCGCATTGAAATACTCGAACTTGGTTGGCTTCTACAATACATCCAAGGTTGTTATGGGTCACATTTCGATTACCATAGAACTTGATGAGGTACAAGGGACTGCAAACAGCTGCAGGCATGTTGAAGACGAAGAAATGCAAGGAGCCGTTCATGAGTGATGCTGTCGACTAAACCTTGGATAACCGATGGAACAACGTGCTGCTTAACTTGATCAAATGTCATGTTGTGTTGAGTGGATTCAAAGCGTAATTGATGTCATTTCCACCGATCTCAATGTAATACAGCGCATTGAGGAAGTCGTGTGGATTAGCGTTGATCACGTTTGCTTTGTACTGCAGGAACTGCTCGACCTGAAGAGAGAGGATATCCGGATTCGAAGGGAAAGCCTGAGGTGTTGAATTCAATTGTTTGGAACGTGGCATTGTCCGGAGAGAGCGATGCTATGGGGATCTCAGAAGGATAGCCAATGTGCTGTGCTAGAAAGTCGATGATGAGCAACCCATCGCAGAAACGGCCTGTTCTTGTGTTGTTGAGTGATTTTCCGTAAGACGGATGAGCATGCTCTTGTTTGGAGCTTATAACATGGCGTTACCAAGATCTGAGATGGAATCTGTCAGTCCGAATATCGCCTTTGGAACAACAAATAAGTTATGAAAAGCTATTAAAAATGAGCCAGCCAAATATCAACTAACTTATGTTTTTGTATTTTAGTAGTTCTCCATAACTATATATGGTTTAAGTTATGGACTCCACACTGGATATCTCAACACTCCCACTCAGCCGTTGTCGTTGGAAAGTATCTTTGCTCAAGGCTTTGGTCATAATATTTACAATAGTAGATACATGCTTGAGCTTGATGTTCCCGACTCGAACCTCTTATCAAATGAAGTGGTACTTCACATTAACATACTTGACTTTGTTATGGTGTCTGGGGTTCTCTAAAGCACTGGTGCTGTCACAATATACTGTGATCAGCCTCGAAAATGAAATCCCCATGTCCTTTAGTAACTTCATCAACCACATCATTTCCTTGGCCGCTTCTATTGCTGAAATGTACTTGGCCTCCATCGAGGAGAGTGCAATAACTCATTGCAGTTTGCTCATCCAACTGATAAACCCATCATCCAGAAGAAACACATATCCTGAAGTGGACATCTTGGTCTTACTGTTTCCTGCCCAATATGAATCTATGAAACCCACTAGATCCATTACCATGTGATCTCCTATAGAGCTCCCACTAGCTGAATATGTGAGACAGAACCCAACTGTGCCTCGCAAGTATCATAAGATACATTTGACTACTGTCCAATGAGCCTCTCCTAAATTCTCTACAAACTTGGAAACCACTCCAACTGCAAAAGCCAAGTCTGGTCGAGTGAAAATGGCTAGATATAACAAACAATTAACTATCTGCTTATAGGAACCTGCCATGACTCGTCTTTCCTCCTTAGATCCTTTGAAAGCTGTGTGTGTACGTCCATGGGGGTGCTGACGGGGTTGTTGTCGACCATGTCGTACTTCTAAAGTATCTCTTGCACATATGTGCTTGAGATAGTTGAATTACCTATGCAGCTTTATCCTGAAACACCTAAATGCCCAAACAATAGCATAGGTCACCGGCTGCGGAGACTTAAACTGAGATCAAAACTGGTGTTCGAAGAATTGAACACAAGCCGAACTAGCTTGCGGCCATGATGTTGTCATCAACGTATAATGCTAGGTATGCAAAGTTCACTCCATGCTGAAAGACATATATGTTTCCATCTGCAATGGACTTCTAAAAACCGATGGAGGTGAGAAACCTGTCTACATGATCATACCAAGCTCGTGGTGACTGTTTCAAGCCATACAGGGCCTTTCGAAGACGACAAACGTGTGTTCCTGTCCTTGCACACAAATCCCTCAGGCTGTGTAGTGTAGACTTCCTCCTTCAGCTCTCCGTACAGGAAAACAGTATTTACATCAAGTTGGTGAACCTCAAGATTCAAGCGAGTTGCTATCTGAAGAATGAGACGAACGAAAGCCATCTTCATCACTGGTGAATATATCTTGTAGAATTGACTCCAGTAATTTGTGAGAACCCTCGTGCAACAAACTGAGCCTTGTATCGAAGTACTTTGCCTTGCGCATCCAACTTCCTCTTGAATAGCGACTTGGTACTTACTGTGCAACGACCATGGGGAAGAGTAACAAGCTCCCAAACCTAGTTCTTGAGGAGAGAAGCATATTCCTCCTCCATGGCGGCCCTCCATTCTACCGCCTCCTGCGATTGCATCGCCTCATGCACTGTCCGGGGCTCCTGAGGATACCTGGAGGTGAAGGAGGTTGAAGACTCATCAGCTTCTCTTGCCTTTCGTGACTTGTAGCTAATTCTCCCACTTCTCGTGATTGTGTTGATGGGTTGGGTTGGATTAGGTACTTGTGGAGGTGCTTGTTGAAGTGGAGGAATCTCCTCCTCGCTTTTGTGCTCCTCCTCACTCAGATTTGGATCTGCTGTAATCTGCAATCTTGGATCTGCCCCAATCCACCTAGATCAGGCCCCTGTGCCGGTGGATCATGTGGCTGCTCTTCCTCGAGAATATACGCCGTCAGATTAACTTGAACCGTAAACCTATCCTTGTAAAGCATATCCTCATTAAACTTAACGTTTCGGCTCACAACAATTTTTGATGAGTGGGATCGTAAAGCCTATATACCTTGCTCTCATGGCAATATCCCACCATGATATACATGTTACTCTTCTGCTCCAGCTTATGACGGAGTTCGTCCGGAACATGTGCATATGCCAGGCACCCAAACATATGGAGGTGTTTCAAACTGACTCGCTTCCCAGTCCATCGGGTGAATGAAACTTCTCCACCAATGCTGTTTGCAGAAAGTCAATTTCGGATGTAGCTGTTGTGCTTAAGGCTCTGCCCAATAATTGAGCAGTGTTCCTGCATGCATAAACATGCATCTTGTTGTCTCCACTAGAGTCCGATTCATTCTCTCCACCACTCCATTTTGTTGAGTTGAGTATGGAGTTGTAAACTGGCTATTGAACCCCAGATTCTTTGCAACAGCTTCTTGAGCACCTAAGTATGTAGATTTCAAATTCTGCCACACGTTTTCTACAGCAATTTATATAACTGAAACATTTCTGCTACCCTTGATTTGTTAATCAAGAATTTCACCACTATATAACGAGTATAATCATCTATAAACGTCACAAAATACCTCATTTGTTCAATGACTGAACATGCATTGGTCCACACATGTCTATGTGCACTAATTTTAGAGGTTGAGTGGTCTTACAGCAGATGCCCTTACTAGGGAACGGCTGCCTATGTTCTCCCAAAACAACATGCCTCACAGAACTCAAGGTTGTCTCCAAGTGGTTTTCTTCTTGAATTGGCTCAAAGTGAAGAGGAATTGAGAATGTCCCACCATACCGCTGGTTATGTCTACTTGAGGATCTAGATCATGGTTGATGACTGCAGCTTGAATCTCTTGATAAGACATCCCTGATGTATTCTCAAGTGTCGTCTTGAGAGTCACATGGTCTGGCCTGGTCAAGGCCTTGAGAAGTACCGTGGTTTGTCTATATATAAATGGTTTGTTCGAGAGCAGTGAGCTGAGCAAGAATGGACTTCATTCTTCCGAGGAGCACAGATGCTAGTTCTGTGGGACCAAACTAGAGCTTAAAAAACTTTTCTTTCAGCAATACCACGAATCTCTCCTTCTGTGCCTGATTGTCAAAAATCATCTTCAACTCTATCAGTTCTCGGAAGCTAACTTGCTTAGATCCAGGTGATGGTGGTGATGCCTACCAAGCCCAATCCCCATTAGTGACAACGCTTTGTCATGTTGAACCTGCCAATCTTCTGGGTTTGTCTGAGGTTTCACCTCACTACCATCTGCAATTCATAGACAATTGTCACGCATCATAACAAACGAGATTTCCTGCTGCCAGTTCTCAAAGTCGTGCCCATCAAAAACTGGAATTGTGTCGTCATGTTCTCAAGTACATTTGTCACTGACTAACTGTTCTTGAGGATATAACGTTCCACAAACTGCACTTGTTGCTTCTTATGACCCTTGAACTACTATTGTTCTTGGCTTTGATACCATGTTGTGAAAAGTTATTAAAGCACGAGCCGAGCCGAATATCAACTAACCTATGTTTTTGTATTTTTGGATACTATTTATATAGTAGTTCTCCATAACTATATATGGCCTAAGCTATATATGGCTATTCGTCAAGGATATCAACAAAATGGAATCTAGCACACCCAACTACATAAAACAATAAGGTCACACAAACAAAAAGCTTGTACGAGTCCATTGTGTCCTTGTTGTATGCCTAATTAAGAGGCTTTATATACTTGTAATTTTCACCCAAACTTATCAAAGGCGTAAGACACCAATTAAATTATTATTTTATATATATGGTGAATTTAGCAGAATAAGATTTGTAATTATTTTGAATTACAAATTATTGTATTATAAATTATTATTTGTATTACATGAGAACAAAGTCAATAATTACTGTCACTATCAGTTCACTAGTCAGTTAATGGCGCATTAACTTATAATCCATCAGTCAATTGCCGATCACTCTTAGACTTTGGCACTTTTTGTGAACCACTTGTTTATTTGTTTTTAAACAAAAATTATTATATAGATAAACACATACAATGAAAAATAAATACAAACTCCCAAGCTTCCTTATCATCCCAACTTGGAATAATCTTCTTCCACCCACTTTTTTGAGGCAATGAGGTTGATGTCAATTGTTGTCATTTCTCCTTTACATGTTGTGGCTCTGCTTCAACCTATTGTCTCGACTCTATTTCAACCTATTGATCCATAACTAGAGGAGGTAGGATCCTGCTTGCTTGTCTGTACACAAGCAAATCATCATGCAGTAGATCCTCATACTCTTTCAACTCCTTGACCATGAAGAGTTTCAGGGCTTTTAGCTTCCACTCGATCTCAGCAGTGCAACTCAAGCCATCTTGCAGTCCGTGCTAAGGACATGCTTACGAACAAATACCGGGTGCGGATGCCCCCTACCATATGAGTACCGGCAGAAAACACACTGCCAAGAATAACTCACCTAGAAGGTGTATTGCTTAGTGTCATCATCGGGCCACACCATGCTCCTTCTCCGTTTGTGCTGCTCAGGCCTTGGTTTGCCGCCACAGCCACACTCATCCTCTTCCTCAAGAAACACTGACTGCCCTAGCCGCTCCTCAGCACCGCCACAATCCATCCATTGAATTCTGTCCGATCCCCTAGTAGAATTTTTTAAATTTTCTTCCCAAAATCTAATTTAATAACTTCCTTACTTAGTTACTAATATTAAACTGCGACTGGTTCTGCTATGGCTGGTTTTTCTAATATACCTTACATTTCAAAATGAGATGAACTTAAAATAATTAACTAATCACTTCTAAAGTCAACATAGATATCTGATATGAGGTTGATGTGTTATGTATAAATCATAATTTTAATATAAGTTTCACTATTATAATAACGAAATTCAAAAACAAATGAATAATTCTAAAAATAATTAGAAATGGAACAAATTTTATTTTGAAAACTTTATATATATAATTATTCTAATAATGTTTAATATAAATTTATATAAATAAGTCCAAATATTAACCACTTTATTTAATGAAATATTCTTATTTGTTTATGTTGGACATAGAAATGAAATTATGAAATTATATATTTTTAAGAAAATATATTAAATATTTAAATTAATTTTCCTTATATATATGATCAGGGTTAAAAAAACTCTTGGTTCTTCCTTAAATTTCTAACTGGATTTGAGATTTGTAGGTTGAAAGTTTTTATCTCATTTTTAAGGTCTCAGGAGGTCAGATTTCTAAGTTAGGGAAGAATATTCTTAGAATATTTGTCACTAACAAATATTTTAAAAATATTTAAAATATTCTAGAGTGTGTAATTACTGTTGACAACCTCTTTGCGTGACACTCTTGTTTTAGTTTTTACAAAAAAAAAATTGAGGCACAATAGAAAGCAAGCAACAAACAGAAAAAGAGCACTAGATTAGTATTTGTTGAAGTAGCAACAATATTAATAAGAAGAACTTAGCAAGTAGAGAATGAATAAGAAAGGAACAATATAATAACAACAGCAAAACTTAGAAAAAATAAAAGATTGCATATTAGAGGAGGCTAGAAATCTATGGAGAAGGGAATGAGAAGACAATTTGATTGGTTAAGGTTTGATTTTGATACAAACAAAGTTTTATGTAAAGTTTGTGAAGCTGATCTAGTTTTTAAAAGTCAGTATGCTAAAGGGATAACAAATATGAAGACTTCAACATTCAAGGAACATGCTAGGAACATTAGCCACATACATTCTGTTACAGCTATCAAGACAAGAGGTCCTTTAGAGAAAATATGTGACAAAGGCAAGACAAGAGGTCCTTTATAAAAAATATGTGACAAAGACAAGACAAATAATAATCAGCAAATGATCTTTATGTTCAAAGCAGCTTGTTTCATTGTTAAAGAAGACCTTTCATACAATAAGTACCCTTCATTATTGAAACTAATAAAGAGTTTAGGTTGTACCATTCCTACAATATATCATAATGATAAGGCATGCAAAGGATTTGTTAATTTTATAAACAGTTTTTTGAAAGAACATATCTTAGTAAAACAAAGTGATTGGTGAGGATTGGTAATTGATGAGAGCACATATATAGCATGCATTCAATATTTGATTTGCTATGTGAGTTACATAGAAGAAACAAAAGGTGGAACAAGCTTTCTTAAGATTAATTCTTTTGAAAATAGTAGATGTCTCATATTTAACAAAAATAATTTTGAAGAGAATAAAAAAAGTTAGATTGAATTTGAATAAATTTATTAATTTTGTAAGTGATGGGACTTCAGTCATGATAGGCAAAAGAAGTAGTGTTATCACAAGGTTAAAAAAAATTAATCTTTTTTTAAATTTTATTCATTATGTGGCACACAAAAGCAATTTGTGTGTTGGAGATGTAGTAAAGAATAAAGTTTACAAAAAAACTATCCAACAAATTCATACACAACAGTCAACATATAATACATTTGAATGAAGTATAAACTAAATTTTCAGAGCCACATAAAGATTGAAGAATATTCAAAATACACATTCACTCAATTGACACATAGCAATTACTAAATTATGCAACAATTTTAAGAAAAGCTACATTAGTTTTTAATGATTTATATTTTACACTTTCTAACAAATATTTTGAGACATATCAGAGAGTTAAACATGACATTCCAAAAAAATCTGATTGATGCACCCTTAATGGATAGATTAATGAAAGTAGCAACAATAGAAATTCAGATTAAATTTCAGTTTGATTTGAATGTAAGTAAAATTAATAGCAAAGGATACCCCATCGTACCTGAATATGAATCTCATATGTGTGTCTAAGAGCTATTAAGGGTAAATACTACATGAGCTTGGATAGAAAGGAAGAATAAGTCTCCAATTTTAGATAGATTTTACTCAGGTGGTTGTGCAGAATTTGAAAAACATGTTTAAAAACACCAGCATGCTCAATAATTTTAAATTTTTTCTCCAACTCACATACTTAGAAGTATGAAATTACTGAAGGAATTTAAAAAACAGAGTTACAAAAGCCTATGGATTTCTATGGAGTTGACAAAGAAATTAAAGATAAACAATTTCTTAAAATCATTACTAAAGAAAAGTTCGTGAGGTTTAAGATTCAAGCAGGATGGGCAAAGCCTCTTTCAACAAAATTTTACAAGGACAAATATCCTAATCTAGTTAAACTTAACACTATTGAACTTGTACAAAGTTGTAACACAGCAATATGTGAATGTGGCTTCGACAAGTTGGCACATATATAGGAACATGTTGATTAAGAAGCTGTTGTTGCATTAACGAAGAGTGGTTGTTCATGGGAAGAGATTAACAACTTTGATTTTGAAGCTTGTATCAACATTTGGACAACAATGCAGATTATATGCATATATTTGCATACATAAATTCTTATTTAAGTCTAACCAGTAGAAACAGATGAAGGCTGATTTTTTGGTTTACAGAAACTTTGTTGGCAGGTGGCAATTCTTACGAATTTCCTGGAAAATGTTATCAGACATTGAATTGAGAACTTCATCTAACCCCTGTATATGATGTGACGAAAAGTCACATGTAACGACAAAATTATCTTCCAGACTTCCACATATTACTTAATCAAGTTACAAAACTTAATTATATATTTAAACCAGTTTAAAGATTATATAGAAAACACTTATCCTGTTTTAACAAAATAATGTTTATTAAAACCATTTTTATATTAATTAGTACTAACTAATTGAGTGTTCTGCAAGTCAAGTAAGTTCCATATATACCATTGGGGACAGGATTTACAAGCGCAAATGTTCCTCTCAGTGGTATGATCAAATTTCATTCTTTATTACATATTCCTCATTTGCAGTGATTTATTCACTATCTTCACACCACGCACACATACACACACAACACATCAAAAATATATATATGTATGTTTTTGCAGTGGCCCAGCCAATTGAATGTTCCTCAGCTTATAATTGGACTTGATGTTTTGTTGTATTCGCTTACTTAGTAAGTAAGAAGGAGAGCAATAGCAATTCCAGGTGTTAATACTCGAGTTTATATATAACTCTGCAACTCGGATCATTCTATCTTTGGTGGTAAACCTGGTTCTGCAATCTGGCTTTGCGTATGATCAATGGCAAAAGGAACTTGCAGAATGTTCTCATATTCTCCGAGCTTGTCACTCAAGGTTTGACATGGTTAATTTCATTAATTACTCTCCGCAAACAATTTTTACCAATTCTGAGAGTATGGTGGATACTTTCATTTTTCACAAACTTCATTCAGTGAATATTCATGGTGGTCTTCAAGACTCCTCCACAGGTAAATTTCAATCAATTAATTTATATATAAATTTATCAGGTACATTGAGTTATCATAATATATTTTATAACTGTGCTTAATAATTGATTAATATATAAATGATAATATATCAGCGATACTAGTTGTTTTTAATTCGTTCAAGAATATAATTATATATATATAGAGAGAGAGAGAGAGAGAGAGAGAGAGAGAGAGAGAGAGATTGCATTATAGCAGAATTATTAACCATGAGATTACAGAAGTGTTTAGTGGGATTAGTGGCTTTGGCTTCGGTTCCGGCGAATATTCTACTGTTGTGGGCTTCAAGGACAGGTAAAGATGCACGAAGACGGCCTTGAAGAGCCCCTGCTAAATGGTGGAGTCCGTACAAACGAGGATGACGTCACTCCATACAGTACGGCGGGAATATGCAGCGTCCTTGTGTTTTCGTGGCTCAATCCCCTACTTGCAACAGGTGCAAAACGACGTCTCGAGGTATAATATACGTATTATATACATCTTTAAAAATATACACATGCATGTATAATACGTACGTACGTATTTTTCATGTTGTTATTATACAACTAGCATATTATGTAAGTCACATTTCTGGTCTACATGTAATGCTTGTCACATCAGGCATCGTATATAAGTATATATTCAGTATATGCTTTTACGTGAACTGACAACGACTCAGGACGAAAAACATTATATTATATAATATCCAATACATAATACTATATTATACAATATATTGACTGGTTAACTTTTTATCTTATATTGCAATCTATATATATGCATATTTATACTAATATATAAATGTAATAGCCTGAGGACCTGCCCCAATTAGCAGAAGCACACCGTGCTTACGCAGCATACAGCAAATTACAAGAGGAATGGGAGAAGTCAACGGAGGTCAGCGACAGGTCAAGGACAGTCAACACGGGAGGACGCTCCTTAATGAGAACTCTTATCAAGTGTTTCTGGAAGGAGGCTGCCGTAGTTGGAGTTCTCGTGGTTCATAAACTCCGTGTCTCAATATGTAGGACCATACTTAATCGACGACTTTGTATCGTATTTGAGGTAATTAGTATAATTATATTAATTATTATTATTATTAATTAATTTCCATAACTCAGTGGTGTAAGGAGGTTCCGTTATGAAGGTGCGATTCTGGTTACTACTTTCCTTGGGACAAAGATAGTGGAGAATTTTGCTTTCCGGCAATGGATTTTCTTGGTTCGTATACACACACGCGTGTGCGTGTGCGTGTGTAAATATATAACTATTATTAAAATGTTTAGGTGCAAGCTCTAGCAGTGAAGATAAGGGCAGCGTTAATAGCATGTGTATATCGAAAGGGTTTAAGGTTGTCCAACCAGTCGAGGCAAAGTTGCACTAGTGGAGAGATTGTTAATTACATGGCAGTGGACATTCAAAGGGTTTTAGACTTTACTTGGTTCATGCATGACATGTGGATGTACCATTTCAGGTACGTGCGTGTGTGTATATAAAACTGATACAAATACTATAATTTTACAGTTAGTCCTCGCCTTGGCCATATTGTATAGCAAAGTGGGGCTTGCAGCAATTGCCACAATAATTTCAACAATATTAACAGTGGCCTGTAATGCACCGCTTAGCAGGATGCTAGGTAATTAAGTTTAATTAAAGTTTTAAACTTTATAAATTTTATTATTAATTTGACAGAGAAATATCAAGATGAGTAATGCAAGCCAAAGATGCTCGTATGAGAGCAACCACAGAGTGTTTAAAAAGTATGAAGATATTAAAACTCCAAGCGTGGGAAAAAGCTTATTTAAAGAAGCTTGAGGATCTTCGAAATGCTGAATATAAATCCTTAAAAAAATCATTCTGTGCACGGGTATTGTGTGTGTGTGTGTGTGTTACACAAAGGGTGTACTAATGTATTTTACAGGCGGCAGTAACTTTCCTATTCTGGGTGAGCCCAAGTATTGTGGGAGTATTCACATTCGGATCTTGCGTGTTGTTGAAGATACCTCTTACTACAGGAAGAGTGTTATCGGCTCTTGCAACTTTCAGAATTCTTCAGATGCCCCTTACCATTTCCAGAGTGTTTATCTGCTTTTGCGCAGGTAAAATATATATACTCTATACAATGTGTGTACAACACATATATTCATATAAATGTCTATATGAATATATGATATAATATATTGGTTTTTCAACTAATTAGTTTGTTAACCTCAGGCAAGAGTCTCGGTTGGCCGTCTGAGCAGCTACATGCAGGAGCAAGAGCTCCAGGATGATGCTGTCTTACGAGAAGGAGGTACATACAAGGAGTGGTGTGTACACAGACATACATACACAGAGCTTATTTACTGGTTGATCCGACATAGATACTGGGTCTTATGAGTATGCAATACAAGTGGAAGATGGAGAGTTCAGCTGGGATGGTGATAAGGTTACTTTGCACAGCGTTAACCTCAACGTCCGGAAGGATGACTGTGATGGTTTGTGGGGTTGTCGGTTCAGGAAAGTCGAGCTTGCTTTCTTGCCTTCTTGGAGAAATGGCAAAGATTTCTGGACAGGTAACACACATACACATACACTTGTGTACCAGAGACATATTTCTACATACATAATCTAACTAATATACACGACTTTAGGTGCATGTGAGGGGAAGAACAGCATATGTAGGCCAAACAGCATGGATACAAAGTGGGAAAATTGAAGATAATGTACTGTTTGGAAGTGAAATGGATAGAAAGAAGTATGATTATGTTTTGGAGATTTGCCAACTGAAGAAAGATCTTGAGGTAGCTACACACACATACACGTTTAAACACACATATGCACACGCGTGTACTTGTGTTTTAGGTGCTTCCATATGGTGATCAAACTGAAATTGGAGAACGTGGAATTAACTTAAGTGGTGGACAGAAGCAGAGAGTACAACTTGCTCGAGCGGTTTATCAGGATGCAGATGTTTATCTCCTTGATGATCCATTCAGTGCTGTAGATGTTCAAACCGGAACTCAAATTTTCAGGGTTAGCACTACAGTGTGTGCGTTTGTGCGTGCGTGCGTGCGTGTGTGTGTGTGAGAGAGAGAGAGAGAGTTATTGACTTCCTGCAATTTTAGGAATGTGTTCTGGGTGCATTGGCGTCCAAGACCGTCATTCTAGTGACGCATCAAATGGAGTTCTTACCTGCTGCTGATCTTATCTTGGTACTCTCTCTCTCTCTCTCACACACACACACGTGCTAATGCATACACACATATGTATTTTCCAGGTGCTGAAGGATGGTCATATAGAACAATCTGGAACTTACAGCCAGCTTTTAACAGAGTCAACCAACTTCAGTGAATTAGTTGGGGCACACAATAAAGCCATGGATATTGTTAATGAAGCCCAGAAATCACTAAAGCTAGGTGTGTGTCTCTGTGGTGTGTGCGTGTGGGGTTTCCTATGTGTACAGACATGCAATACATATACATATGTACATATATGTATGCATGCTGATTTTTCATATTCATTTCAGATGATAGCATAGAAAACATTCTGGATAATGAAGAAAAAACTGAAGAACAGGTAGAATCTAAGGAGGCTGTTGAAGAAAAAACACAGCTTGTCCAAGAAGAAGAACGAGAACAAGGTATGCATATTATCTACCGTGAACTTGTATTTTACTATCGGTATATACATACATACATATATGTAAACACGTACTAGATCATTAAAACTAAATGACGGTTCAAATAGGGAGTGTTAACTTGAAAGTGTATTGGAGCTACTGCACAGCAATATAAAGGAGGATTAATACCATGCATATTAGCTGCACAGCTTTTCTTTCAACTTCTTCAGATAGGATCCAATTGGTGGATGGCCAGTGAAACTCCCACAACAAAGCAACAAGGAACTCATTTCGATCCTACAAGGTCTCTCTCTCTCTCTCTCTCTCTCAGTCAATTAAATTCTCAGAATTTAAAACTTTACAGGCTGATTATGGGATATGGATTGCTTTCATTAGGAGCTTCGTTTTTCATTTTTATGAGAGTTTTAATTCTCAGCGTAATCGGTTTAAAGACGGCTCAGAAGTTCTTCTTTGACATGCTCAACTCTATATTTCACGCTCCCATGTCTTTCTTTGATTCTACACCAACTGGACGTATTCTTAGTCGGGTATGTGTGCGTGCTCTTTATATATATATCGTTAGTATGTATAATAACATTGTGTTTGTTTTTCAGGCTTCTACTGATCAAAGTTCATTAGACTTGAGTGTGCCTTACCGTCTTGGAGCCGTGGGAAATACAAGCATACAGCTTCTGTGTACTATTGGTGTAATGTCTCAAGTTGCTTGGCAAGTCTTAATTGTGTTCGTTCCAGTTTCCATTCTCTGCATCATGTTACAGGTAGGTGCGCGTGTGTGTGATGTATATGTATTAATAACACTTTTTTAACAGAAATATTATATTTCATCTGGTCGAGAACTAGCAAGGATACAAGGAGTACAAAGGCACCAATTATACACCATTTTGCAGAGACTATAGCAGGTGCAGCGACTATAAGGGGTTTTGAACAGGAGGAGCGTTTTATGAAGAGAAACCTGTATCTAGTCGACAGTGCTGGGAGGGCCATTTTCTATTCTGCTGCTGCCATGGAGTGGGTTTCTCTGAGGCTTGAGCTTTTAACAAATATTGTCTTCTCGTTCTGTCTTATCTTGCTTATTTCTCTGCCTTCTGGAGTCATCAAACCGAGTAAGCTGCGTGTGCGTGCGTGTGTGTTTGGATAAAGCATTAAGCAACTTGATACAGGTTTAGCTGGGCTTGCTGTAACTTATGGATTGAATTTAAACGTGGTACTTTCGGTGTTCATATGGAACCTATGTGAGGTGGAGCAGAAAATAATATCTGTGGAGCGCATTCAACAATATACTCGTATTCCAAGTGAGGCACCTTGGGAGATTGAAGCATGTAAACCTCCCCACACTTGGCCTTCACAAGGAAACGTCCAGCTCGTAAACCTCCAGGTATAACTAACGTGTGCGTGCGTATGTGTATGTGTATATTTATTTAGTTTTTTCTAGATACGCTACAATGAGAATGCGCCACTGGTGTTACATGGATTAAACTGTGAGTTTCCTGGCGGCAAGAAAGTAGGCGTTGTGGGAAGAACAGGCAGTGGAAAATCAACTTTAATACAAGCTATCTTCCGAATCATTGAGCCAGCAGCAGGAAAGGTACACATCTCTCTCTCTCTCTCTCTCTCTCTCTCTCTCTCTCTCTCTCTCTCTTCTATATATATATATAGATTGTCATCGATGGAGTGGATATAACTCAAATAGGACTACACAACCTGAGGTCCAAGTTAAGTATCATTCCGCAAGATCCTACACTCTTTGAAGGCACTGTTCGTTACAATCTAGATCCTCTCGGACAATACTCTGATACACAACTATGGGAGGTAAGTAGTATTATACGTATGTACGTAGGCACATACATATCTAATACTCGTATGTATTGGCAGGCACTGGATAGTTGTCAACTTGGTGATTTGGTACGCAGTAAAGAAGAAAAACTTGAATCAGCTGGTAATTTATTAAACTGTTTAGATAATTATTTAAATATTTATATTCTGTGGTTTTTTTTTTAATACAGTGAGTGAGAATGGGGAGAATTGGAGTGTGGGGCAAAGGCAGTTGTTTTGTTTAGGACGTGTAATGCTTAAACAAGCTCGTGTTTAGTGCTGGACGGCTACTGCATCCGTGGACAGTGCCACTGATGGAGTTATACAGTCCACTATAAGTAACAAGTTCCAGGGTTGTACTGTTATCACTATTGCTCACAGGCTTCCTACTGTTGTTGATAGTGACTATGTGCTCGTCCTCAGCGATGGTAAGTTGCGTGTGCGTGTGCGTGTGTGTGTGTGCGATTATGGAATGATTTGTTTGTAGGACGGATAGCTGAATATGATGAGCCAGCCAAGCTGCTAGAAAGAAGCTCTTCACACTTCTTCCAATTGGTCTCAGAGTATTCCAAGAGGTCTTTTGGTTAAATGAACTCTTAACGTTATTATTAATGTTTTACTTTACGTGTACAAATAGTGTATATGTGTGTGTAAATTTATATTAAGAAATTTAAATGGTGAAATTTATACAGTGAAGCATATTTTAAACATACAAACACATAATTTTTTTTTCAATAAACCAAAATATATCATTAGTGTATCATTTTAAATATAAAATCTTATTAACTTTTGTTTCTTAAATTTAAGATTATAAACTAATTGTATAAATAATTTCACAAATTTAGTGTTTACCTTAAAGTTCTTATTGTGCAATTATTTTCAATATTATACACACAAAATGTATAAATATTGTATACATACACAAGAAATAAAAAAGTTTCTTGTAAACTCATAAATTTATTAAGAGCATGTTAATAAGATTGATTATCTCAAAAAATGTTTTGAATTATATAGCAATTAAATTAATATTTGTGTCATTTAATTATATAATCCATACAAATGTGTGCGTGTACAACTTATAAAAAACATGTAATAAATAGAAATAGAAATACAAAAGCAATGCAACTTTATTAAAAGTCTTTATTAAAATTACAAACTAAAGATGCTAAAAACAATATAATATATCTATATTTACTTCATCTTACCATTATGTAAATTTAATGTTAATCACCATTATAATTTATATATCTTTTGCTTTTGTGGCGTGTATATACTTATGCTAATAACTACTAATATATTTTATTTCCACTAAACCATCTAATTAGAATATATCCTTAAAGAATATTATCCAAACCAAAAGAACTGGTTTTTAAGTGTGAAATAATAAAATAAATTAAATTATACCCTAAAGCAGATGAGCATTACATATTTCGTATCTGTAATTATTTTTAGGTTATAAGATTTCTGTATTAGTACACATTATTCACAAATAATATAATTACACGAGAACAAAGTCAACGGTTACCATTGTTGTCAATCCACCGGTCGATGACACATCAACTTACACTCATCAGTCAACTATGGGTCAATCATTCTTAGAGTTGGCATTTTTGCGAATCACTTGTCTACTCGTCTTTCAAATAAATAAATAAATAAATAAATTGTTGGAACTATTTTAAAGAAGTATACACAAATAGATACAACTAAAAAACAAATACAGACTCCTAAACTTCCTTGTCATCCCAACTTGGAATAATCTTCTTCGACCGGCTTTTTTGAGGCGATGGATTGATATCGAACATGTTCGTTGTTGTCGTCTGTCCTCCTACCTGTTGTGGCTCTGCTTCAACCTCTTGTCCCAGCTCTGTTTCAACATGCTGGTCCATAACCGGAGGCAGAGGTAGGCTCCTGCTTGCTCGTTTGCACACAACCACAATAGATCTTCATACTCTTTCAACTCCTTGACCAAAGAGTTCCAAGCTTCTAGCTTTTGCTTGGTCTCAGTGGTGCAACATCAAGTTGTCTTGCAGTTTGTGCTAAGGACATGCTTACAAACGAATATCAGGCACGGGCCGCCCCTTATCGTATGCATACGACAGAAAACACATTGCCAAGAATCGCTCACCAGGAAGGTGTATTGCTCAGTGGCATCATCGGGTTGTGCCATTCCTACTTCGTCCATGCTGCTTAGGCCTTGGTTTGCCGGCATAGCCACACTCATCCTCTTCCTAACGAAAAACTGACCGCCCTAGCTGCTCCTCAGCACCGCCAGAATCCATCCGTCGGATTTCATCTGATCACCTAGCAGAATATTTCCAAATTTTCTTCCCAAAATCTAGTTTAATAACTTCCTTAATTACCAATATTAAATTGTGGCTATAGCAGGTTTTGCTATAGATATCTTAAATTTAAAAAATTAATTTATCTGAGATGAAGTTAAAACAATTAATTAATCTTACTTCTAAAGTCAACATATATATTTGATGTTAGAATTTTAATTCAGAGGTTAACACGTGGTAACATGTGACTGTCAAGTGGCCATCTAGGGTTAGCATCTTGTGTGACTACCTCAAGCCTTTCAAGACAACCCCTAAAGCATGACCTAAATACCCAATAAATTTAAAACTTAGAGTCCTACCTTAAGTACTCTAAAATGACTATCCCTCGAATTTTAAAAGATAATCCGAGTAGACTTTAAGATCTTGCCCTAAAAGACTTAGACAGGCTCATGCCCTAACCTTACTAAAGAGACATGCCTTGCACATACCCCCATGATAAAGTTTAGATATCGTGTTCTTACCCCTTGAGAAATCACCCTCATCCGAGAGTATAACACATGACTAACCCCTAAAGATTTGAGTGGCCAAGTCATACTTTAATCCTAGGACTAGTACTTAGTGAAAACACAAGTGTTCTGCTAAGCAAACTCTTTATAGGTTTGGATATCTTTTCACGAGTGCATTACAAAAGGGCTCCTGCTAATGAGCTTAGGTTGTTTAACCCTTGGATCCCAAAGAGAACACCCCTTAGCCAAGTGTGCCAATAGCACACTTAGTTACGATACCTAACTTCCCTTAAGCTGATGCTAACACCTTGATGCAAACACAAGCATGCCTGCTTGCTAGAGTATCTAGGCGTTGATCCCATGAGACAACCCCAAAGAACGTGCCTGTCAGAGTTTTTACATGGTGCCACAAAGGTGGCTTGTCAGGTGCCAACCCTGGAATCCCCTCTCTGGAAACCCCACGGAATCTGGTAAAATAACCCGTATTAGGAACCCAAACCCTAGGAACTCAAATCCTTAGCTGACTAAGTCCATGAACGAGACTCACCTTGTGAATTAGGATACATTGACTAGCCAAGCTTTAGGTGTCGTTCATAGCTTGGCGTGGTTGAGGTGGCCGGAGCAAGGCCTCAACCACTAGTTTTGCGAAACGTGAACTCGAGCAATGCCTTTGAGCTTTGTGAGCAGGTTTTCGGACCAAGGAATCTGACTAAGTCCTTGGAAGTGACGTGCCCCTCTCTCAAAGGCAAGATCCTGCCAATGATAAGGATAGTCTAACCCTAGGGTGGGTTGTACCCTTGTCGTGTGAAAGTTTGGGCGGCACAACGGAGGGTTGCACCTTGACGACACAAGCTTAGCTTGCATCGGTAGGAGATTAACGAGCTCTCTTTTGAACCAAAAAAGCCTCACTACATATACTTTACCTTATTTATGCGACAGACCCCCCCCCCCCCCCCTGTTTACTTAAGTGAGTAAGTGGGCTGGCACGGAAATGCCAGCCCTTAGAGAAAACGGTTGTCTTAACCTAACCCTAAACCTAACCCCTAGGGGGGGGTATTAGGGCATGGGGTTAGGGCAACCCTAGGGCTAGGTCAACCCTAGGGGTGTCCCTAACCCTTTTTGACAAGCTATATTTAACGAAAAACCTATCTTTGTAACGTCAAACTGGGGGAGAGTTTTTTAAAGGGTAAGTACTACCTTCGCCTAGAGTTTCTCGAGGTACTAGTGACAGCCGGCTGGACTACCCCTAAACACTTAAGTGCACTAAGCGGGGCTGTTTCTCACTACAACTTGGTAGCTAACAACAGTCAAACCCCAAAGTAAAGAGTTGAGTCATAGTAAAAACTATGACACACTCCCCGCCTTTGTAAATGTCAACGTCCTTGTTGACGTCTAACTCCAAGACTAGACTAGGTTAGGAAAAATTAACTAAAAACTAACGTTAATCACTCTATGCGGAGTCAGCAAAAAGCTCACAAGTTTTATTACCCCCCTTGCATTATGTGAAGCCAAGTACTTCAAAACCGTCGTTCATTGAGCGACAACTCAGCTGTCGGAGGCACCACCTGCGACAAGAAGTCATTTGGAGACCTTTTGCACATATGCAAAGTTGTCACCCGACACAGACAACAAGTTAGTTAATTTCTTTAAGTTAACTAGAATTTATATTGAAGGCCTTTAGTTAAGGTTGTCTGTCTGCCCCTAGGTTAATAAGAAATAAGTTCACTTTATTTCTCATCATCATTACTAACAGTTTGAGACCTTGCCTCAAACTCCTTCACTATCTCCATCGCATTTTGTAGATTATCCAATGGTTCCCATGTCGACTCACATGCCGGGTAACCCTTCCATTTAACCCTTCCATCACCTCTTCTGCAACACTACAATGTTTCTTAAGCAAATTCAACACGGTGTTAAGTTGTGAATCTGCATGCATGACCAAATCCCCACAAGCGCACCCATCTCCTTAAGCTTTTGAAAGAGACGATCCAACCTGGACGAAAAATAACATATATCGAAATTTACCATGACAAGGAATGAAATCTCCTTGTTTGATTTCTTTTTTTCTATCCTCGGGCCTTTGTCGATGAAGCAGAACACCATTGACATCCAACAACACAATATGGCCATGAGTAACATGGGATAGCGTTGCCTCTTGAATACTTTGCAAATCACTTGTTTGCTCCCTTTCACATTTATCCGTTGACACTATCTCGTTGCCTATCCCTTCATCATTTAATTGTACATCATCCTTACAAGATTCAGATATTGCATGCGCTGAAGAAATTGATTTCGAACTGAAGCCAATAAAATGTGATGAAAAAACTGAAGTGGCCCCCATGGTAACGAGCTGCATTATTATCCATTTCCTGCATGAACTCTGTCATTCTGACATGTGGCACAAGAAATTGCCAAACCTCTCTTACCTCATGGCAATGCTGAAAATCCATGTTCTCAATGTTTCATTACATCTGCAAAATGATAATTAGCTGACCTTAAAATTATCAAGGTATATTATTTACCTTGTTAATGTGTGACCCATGTTTGAACTAAAAGCTTCATTAATCCTTGAGAATTTATTTTCTGTACAAATATAAACGAAATATACAAAAATGCCTTATGTTACACTCATTTACAACTATTCATCACTCTAAAATCATTAACAATTCTTCTTCGCTATTACCTTCTGAGTGAGGCGAAGAAGGTCTAAGCCGCTTGTGAGATGGTTCAAGATCTTCTATATCTTCTATTGATGTTTCCATGGGTAATGGAGTGTGCGAATGTTCTGTACTCCTCGAGATAACTTCCGGTCTAATATCTGATTGAAGTTCGTCCTCAGACTCCGACATTGAACCAGATTCGTCTTCAGAGCTATCGCACTTATCGGAGGGAACTTTCTCAAATACTCCTTTATGGATTCGTTGGGGTAGTCAGTTGAGAACCTATCTATCCACTTGTTCAGGTCCTCAACCATGGTCTTATCCTTTCAACGGCAAACACACATGTATGCCGAAGGTAACACTCCTTCAAGACGGACCCCCTAGTGCAGTAGTCAAAAACCCACGCATCACTGTGAGGACCCCTGATCAAGTTGACGATGCTCCGTGCCGCTTGACTTGTAATGTTTGGATAACGTACATTGCCGAATACGTCACTCTCACTATCGGTGTATCGGATGGAGGTTCAGGGCCGTTGGAGTGCAAACAGATGCCTGGCCAGTCATTTGGAAGTTTGAAATTGTTTGGCGCATTCCTAACAACCAAGTGAACAACCGAATCAATGCACTTCGGATCAGCATCATTCATATAAAATCCTGTCCAACGATGTTATTCTTTTGGCAAGGAGAAGGCAAAGTATCGGTGACATGAGCAAGAATCAAGAAATAAATACCTGAAAACGTAGATATCAGTCAAGAGTGCAAGTATGAATTCAATAATAAATACCTTCTTTGTACATGCTTGCACGGCTAAGTTTCTCCACCAAATCCTCTAGTGTCCTGTCTGTCGAAGGATTTTTTGACACCCGCCGATCCATCACGAACAATTGAAACGGTTTCCTACAAGCAGTGATGTACCCCATAAAGTCTCCGAATCCAACAACAAACATCTGTAGGGCTTGTCGTGATTCGTAGCATCCTCCTTTATAAGGTTCAACTCGGTTCTCCGCTGCTGAAGGACTGCCATAAGAGAAGGCGTCATCCAATGTTCTCCTTTTTGGCGTTGGCGTGCAATAGATTCTTGCCCAGATCTTCCGATTGATTCACCCATTCGACAAGCATATCATCGTTGTCACATGCAAATATTTGCTGACCTCTTCGTATGTTGAAGCCGAGGTCCAACCCAGTTTGTGGCAGTGTATTCCCAACCACTCCTTGAAGTGCCTGACCGTCTTCAACTCCATTGCCTTGAGATGAAAAGGAGAGGTGGGGCTGTTGTTAATCTGTAATTTGCCATCAATCACCAAATCAGCCAAGACTTCCATCTCCTCCATCGTTGTTCCATTTAAAGGCTTCAACCATGTGAGCTTGAAATCGTTGTCTACATCCTTTGTAGATTGAACAGACTTAGCCTTCGGCGTCTTACTGGGTTTCTTTGCAGACTTCTCTGAGGGCTCCCTTTCACTTGTCTGCTTCTTCTTCAGTGTTCCTTTTGCAAAGGATTCCATAATCCCCAACCATTTGGCAAAGATCCTATCCTCGGGACAAGAAATCAACATCATCAAAAAGGATGTTTCCTTCCCGCCCACCTGGGCAAAATCAACTGCTACAATTTCTTCAACTCTCTGAGAAAAAAGACAGATTAATATACCGGCGAGATAAATCCCGCCCAAACAATTTGCTTACCCGGTAGTCCGCAGATTGTGTATTCCCTGCGGTAGCTCTTTGTGGTCGCTGAAGAGATTCCCACACGGCTCGCGTGTGTTTGAACTTCTCCCATATTTTGCTGTTGTAGTGGTTGGTGTCAGCGTCCCATTCCGCCGATAACTTATGGTACTGCTCGATTGTGAGATTCGGCTTCGCTAAAAACGCCGATCTTTTCGTCAGCTTCTCACGGGTATGCTCGGAAAGTTTTGTTGCCATCGTTCCTTTGTTGTGTTCGTCGAGAAGTCGTTGGGCTGCCGTTATTGTGTGCTGGCCACTAATGATGTAGTACTTGATGATTTTCTATTCTCCGTCTGAATCTTCCTCATTTGTTCCGGTGTTGTGATCCACACTTTGTCAGCGCCTTTGTTTCTCTCGTAGTATGGACACAAAACAGCATTATGTGGAACGGTATAAGAATTGTCGTCCTTCATCTTCTCCATGAGCTCAGCTACACGTTCCTGGTTGAGTGGCCTGTAATTGAAGTTTGGGTTGACGCTGCAATACTTAACCCTACACTCGTAAATCCTATCATCCAACATCATTTCCTTGTGGCTTATTGCAGCATGGGATGCCACAGGTGCAGCTGACAAAACGACTAATGATTTTCTTCTACGATCCGAATCAACATGTGTGATCCCCGATTGATGCTGTTCTAATGTTCTCGGCACACTCTTCCAGCTCCCGAAATTTCTAAGCAAATTGAACGTGATCTGTAAAGAACCTGAGACCAAGCCACCCTCTCAATCTCCTTATGATGTCGCTGTGTTCTTCTTCAATGTGAAGAGGGACGATTGCTCCACTTGTGATTTTCTGTATTGTGAAGCAATATCTCCTGATGAATACACCTACTCGATGAGTCTGAAGATCTTCGAAGTAGACATCCAGATGGATCCCCTCCATAGATGGGCTTTCGTTGAGTTGAAGAAGAACTCCACGGTCAACATCATTAGTGAACACGTGAACGTCATTATCCACAAGTCGACAAAACCACCCGAAATTAATGTTGTAACTGGCGACCTCTGGATCCGAGAACGTGACATTGGATGGAACAAGGCATATGTGTCGAGCATCGTTCAATCTGGGTTCAAGCCTTTCGGATGCTTGACTAGCACACCCACTTTCCATTGTTTTGCTTGTCCATGCGATGTGACAGAGGTTAGTTTGACAGCAACCATGGTTGTTCCAATGCGCTTCCCATTTAGTTTGAAATATGGCCAAGTTGATTCCAGAATCCCCCTGCCCATCTCTTCTCCTGCTCTCGTCTTTAATGTCACCTCAATTCCACATCTGAATACAAAAATGATTAGTTCAAGCACATATCCGAGTATAACAGATTTTATTTTAATTCTTACCCAGAATTTGACGACGACTCCATACTAATGACTCGATCTCCTTGTTTAATTAAATCGTCCTTCTGCAAAATAATACACTATGAATACAAATCATATAAAAACGCACACACACTTGTATAAACCCGAATACAAAAATACAAAAATAATACACAGAGAGAAGTGGACGGAATTAACTGTCCAAAGCTCACCTTTGTGCTAGTGCAAAAGAAAGATAACATTTCGTTTTAGAACCACCACAAATGTGAGCTCTGGACAGTTTTACATAGTTCCTAGCTTTTACTCGAAATATTATGATAAGATGATAAAAGTAAATAAAATGAGATATGCAACTTATATATACTAATACACATATATATTCACATGGAAGGTGCGGCGGGATTAATCTCGCCACCCCTTCAATGCCTCCTGAAAGAGTGGGCGGGATTAATCTCGCCACCTTTCTGGAGGCCTTGAACGGGTGCGGAATTAATCTTGCCACCCTTCTCGGTCTCAGAGAGAACTGGGCAGGATTTATTTGGCACACCCCTTCAGTGACTCCAGAAAGGCGGGATTAATCTCGCCCACCATGTAAGGGATGGTTAAATGAATTCGCCACCCTTCCCAGTCCTCCATTGGTATGTTGTAAACCTTCTACGTCTCAGACAGAAACGTTTGGGATTGGTCCGACTCACCAATGGAGAAAAAAAGAAGGGTGGCGGGATTCATTCCTCCAGGCATTGAAGGCTCGGCGGGATTAATCCCGCCGCCCAGGCCTTCACTCGTCCCTATGCGGCGGGATTAATCCCGCCGGACCGCCAAATGCGTCGGCGGGATTAATCCCGCCGCCTAGGCCTCAGGCCTGGCCGCGCGGGATTAATCCCGCCCGCATGCCCTGCAGGAATCCGCGGATTAATCCCGCCGCCAGGCCCTTCACTCGGGCCCTAGGGCGGGATTAATCCCGCCGACGCCAATGCCTGTGCGGAATCTGTGGATTAATCCCGCCTAGGCCCTTCAGGCAGGCCATTGGCGGCAGGATAATCCCGCCGATTCCGCACAGGGCATGCGTATGCGGCGGGATTAATCTCGCCGTCTAGGCCCAACACGCAGGCCATGGGCGGCGGGATTAATCCCGTCGAACGCCCATGCCCTGCGCGGAATCCGACGGGATAAATCCCATCGGATTCCGCGTAGGGCATGTGTAGGCGGCGAGATTAATCCCGCCGCCTAGGCCCACAGCATGCAGGCCATGGCCGACGGGATTAATCCCGCCGCTCTTCAGTTAGCCTCATGGTCGACGGGATTAATCCTGCCGTTCATGAGGCTAACCAAATAGCCTGCCTGAAAGGCGATGGGATTAATCTCGTCGCTCATGAGGCTAACCGATTAGCTTGCCTGAAGGGCGACGGGATTAATCCTGCTCATGAGGGTAACGAATGAGCGGCCGGATTAATCCCGCCGCTACACACATATATCTATATGTATATGTGTGTGTAGGAGAGTGCGTGTGTGTGCCAGAGATAGATAAATCAGATAAAATTATACTGATACACACACACATATGTATATGTTTATGTATATCGTATGTGTGTGCTAAATAAATTAAATTATACAGATAAACACACACACATATATATATGTATATTTATGTATATGTATATGTATATTTATGTATATGTATATGTATATACAGGAGTGTGCGTGTATGTGCAAGAGATAGATAAATAAATAAAATTATACAAATAGTGATACACATAATATATGTATGCATATATGTACATAGGTATATATATATGTGTATATGTATATCGTGTGTATATGTATGTCGTGTGTGAGCGAAACAAATAAAATCATACAGATAAATAAACACATACACACACACACATATATATATACAGGAGTGTGCGTGTGTGTGCGAGAGATAAATAAATAAATAGAATTATACAGATACTGGTACACATAATATATGTATGTATATATGTATATAGGTATATATATATATGTGTGTGTGTGTGTGTGTGTGTGTGTGTGTGTGTATGTATATCGTGTGTGAGCGAAACAAATAAAATCATACAGATAAACAGGAGTGTGCGTGCGTGTGCAAGAGATAAAATTAATAAATTATACAGATACACAAACACACACACACACACACACACACACACACACACATATATATATATATATATCTGTGTGTGTGTGTATATATATATATATGTATGTATATATGTATAGGAGTGTGCATGTGTGTGCAAGAGATAGATAAATAAATTATATTATTAAGATACACACACATATAAATGTATATGTGAATAAAAATAAATAAATAAACTCAGGAGTGTGTGTGTGAGAGAGAGAGAGAGAGAGATCTCACCTGTGTGTGAGAGATAAAGAGATCTCACAGCCGCCGCCACAGCCGCCTTGCTTCTTGAAACCCTAAGAATATACCTAAACCCTAAAAGGAATAGAATATATATTAACCCTAATCGAATATTCCTTTTAAGAATATACTTAAACTCTAAAAAGAATAAAAGATAGGTTCGCCCTAAACGAATATTCTTTCATTATATTATCAGCGTGTGCGTGTGTGTGGATGTATCACATACACCCCAAGAATAAAAATCATGCAGGGGTTTAACATGTGTGTGTCCATGAGAGTGTTAAAGTTTCACGTGCAGCGATACATATATACACACATAGTATTATACACATAAACATACATACATATTAATACATATTAATATTAGAGAGACAGAGTATATATTATGGATCATGCATGGTGTGTATGTATGAGAGAAGAGAGACAATACATATTATGGATCATGCATGGTGTGTACGTTTGAGAGAAGAGAGACAGTACATATTAACATGGATCATGCATGGTGTGTATGTATGAGAAAAGAGAGAGAGTGTTAACAAATTAAATTCATACACATTGCATATATTAGTACACATATATACATACACATATTATACATACATAGTACATAATATTGTAACATCAGTACATATTATAGATCATGCATGGTGTGTATGTATGAGAGAAGAGAGACATGCTACATATTATGGATCATGATCATGCATGGTGTGTATGTATGAGAGAAGAAGACAGGCTACATATTATGGATCATGATCATGCATGGTGTGCATGTATGAGAGAAGAGAGACAGGCTACATATTATGGATCATGATCATGCATGGTGTGTATGTATGAGAGAAGAGAGACAGGCTACATATTATGGATCATGATCATGCATGGTGTGCATGTATGAGAGAAGAGAGACAGGCTACATATTATGGATCATGATCATGCATGGTGTGTATGTATGAGAGAAGGGATTATGCATGGTGACACTGTGTATGTATAAGAGAAGAGAGAGAGTGTTAACAAATTAAAATCGTACACATTGTATATATTAGTACACATATATACATACACACGTGTATACACATAGACATACATATATATTACATGTGTAAATTCAATGTGTTACATACACACAGACTGAGTACATATAGATTATACATGCGTTGAACATGATGTTTTTCAATAAAGAAGCAACATATAATTTCTTAAGTTTAGTTTAGGGCAATGTGCATATGTGTCTCTGTAAGTGCTTCTAATGCGTGTGCACGTGTATATATAAATTATGATTGTGTTTATATATGTGTGCAAAATAATATCAAATAATTAAGAAAATAATATTAATAAACACACTATGAACATATTTTAAATTATAATAATAATATATGATTTATCTAATATATAGCCATATATAGTTTTAATAATATATATTAATTTAATATTGATAAATTGGAATATTCTTGAAATACTAAGAAATTAATTGAGAAAATCCCATTAATATATACAAATGTAGATTAAGTATTGAACTAATTAACTAAATTAATTATGATAATCATGTTTAATATTGAAATATTCTTGGAATAATAAGAAAATAATAAAGAATATCCCATTAATATAAAGAAGATTAATTACTCAAGTAATTAAGAAAATAATATTAATATACACACTATGAACATATTTTAAATTATATATAATAATACATCATTTTATTTAATATATAGTCATATATAGTTTTAATAATATATATTAATTTAATATTGATAATAAGGTTTAACATAGGAACATTCTTGAAATAATAACAAATTAATTGAGAAAATCCCATTAATATATACAAATGTAAAATAATTACTGAGATAATAAGAATAAGACTAATTTAATTATGATAATTAGGTTTAATATTGAAATATTCTTCAAATATTAAGAAAATAATAAAGAATATCCCATTAATAGTAGGAAATGTAAATTAATTACTCGAGTAATTAAGAAAATAATAATAATAAACAGATTATGAATATATTTTAAATGATACATAATAATATATCAATTTATTTATTGTATTAGTGTGTATATATATATAAATAAACTTAATAATATATACTTGAATATTAAGAATGTAGAATAATTATAAAATTTCGTAATATTAAACAGTTTGAATCACTTGAATGACATTAAATGCAATTTTAAAACACTTATTGGAGTTGGAGAGTATATATGTCAAACTGTCGGTTATTTGTTTTAATTCATCTTAAATTTTTTTTTCTGTTATTTTCAAAAATTTTGAATTTCTGACATAAGTATTGTCGGTCTGACATATAAATTTGAAAATGCATTTAATTTCCCACTCAAATTCAGATCTAGTTCTTTCTCCTGCAAGGGTTTCTTTATTTCTTTATTTTTCACTCTTTAAATTTTCTTTTTTCTTCTTATTGATCAGTTCAGAAGCGACATTAAATTGGGTGCGCTATTGTTTATAGGAAAGCACGGCGCCTTCAGTGCTGTTTACAAGTAAGTATTATAAACAAATTTAGATATAGTTATAAAGATTCACTCTCTTACATTCTCTCTTAAATTTAGAATTTAGGGGTTTAGTAATGAATTAGGATTACAATATATTCTGTTAAGGATTTATCCCGTTTAAATATACTTCTAACTTAATATTCTTGGTTAGCTGGGGTGGCGAGATTAATCCGGCCATTTTTTTTTGCCTTTTCGAAGAGGTGGTGGGATTAATCCCGCCCCATCTCTTTGATAGCTATGGCAGAATTAGTCCGGGCAATGCTTCTCCGCCTCTTAAAAAGAGCGGCAGGATTAATCCCGTCGATAACTCTCTCAATTGATAAAGAGTTACTTGAATTTATTAAAAAGAGTTATCTGCGGGATTAATCTCGCTAACCATTTTAGAAGGCAGAGAAGGGGTGGCGGGATTAATCTCGCCACCACTTCCCTGTTTTAAATATTTGTGGGCAAGATTTATCCCGAGATCTCTTTGAAATCATAGCTTTGGAGAGAGTTGTGGACGGAATTAATCCCGCCGCCTATTCCCCGTCATCAGAGTTGTGGGCGGGATTAATCCCACCCCTCTTCCTCATCGGAGGGATTTGTGGCGAGATTAATCTCGCTGCCTCTCTTTAACGAGGAAGATGCGGCGGCGGGATTAATCCTGCCGGTACTTCCTCGTCGGAGGGAGTCCGCGACGGGATTAATCCCGCTGCCTCTCCGACGAGGAAGATTCGAGGGCGGGATTGATCCGCCACTTCTTCCTCGTTGGAGGGAGTCTGCGGCGGGATTAATCCACTGCATCTCTCCGACGAGGAAGATCCGGCGGCAGGATTAATCCCGGTGAGTCTCTTCAATGGGGTAGAGTCGACGACGGGATTAATCCCGGTGAGTCTCTCCAATGGGGTAGAGTCGACGACGGGATTAATCCGCTGACTCTCTCCGAAGGGGTATCTCGTCGGCGGGATTAATCCCGCTGACTCACTCCGAAGAGGTACAGTCGGCGGCGGGATTAATCCCGCCCATCGTTCTTCGTCGGAGGGAGTCGTGGGTGGGATTAATCCCGCTCATCAGTTGTATTAATAAAGCATGAGATATTATCTCTATACATAATTATGTATATTGCACATGCATATTATTAAGCAACCGCAGTTATGATTTCTTAGAAATATTGCATAAACAGATATCATAAATAACACAATTATTTATGTGCAGGACAATATGTATAATACTGGAGATAAAGTATGTCTTCTTCGGAACAACGAGATAGTTGGCACTAGAACTGTGGAAGTTCGAGATGATAATGCATCATGTCACAATATTGCCCAAGGATCTTGTGTGTATGTATGGGTGAACACCATTTACAAGCATGTTGAGGTTCCGGAAATGGAATTTGAGGAGGGTTCTCCTATATTGTGGAATTTAGATGAAGTCAAGGCTGACACAAAATATGCAGAATCATAAACAAACAGTAGTACAAGTTTACCAGATGATGGCTTGCCTGCTGTGATGGATGAGGTGATTCTCTTTTTTCATGAGATTGAGGTTGGGAGAGGTATCATCACAGCTATAAATCCAATGGAAGCAATGTCAGAAGAAACTAGGGTCCGACTTCGTGGGTGTAGTTGTGACAGAGGTTTCACCTAATGGCACATTGCATCCTGAATCCCTCATGAGGTGGCAAACATCTGAATTAAGATGGCAAGATGGTTCAACATATTCTGGGTTGGATTTTAATAATAACAACCCGGAAGAACAACTCATATTTGAAGAGTTTTCTTACATTGGTCCTATTGTAAGAAAAAGGCGATTCATGGGTTGCAGATCTTCCCTGCAAGTTTCAACAAGAGGGTGAAGATGGATCCTACATCTTCCGAAAGTGTTACGAGCATTTCCACGATTGACTGCTGCAAGAAGAAGTGTTGTCAGATGGTAGATCGGAATGAAATTACCCAATGTAGACATGTCTTTTGTACGCTCACCCAAAAGCAAAGGCATGAGTTTGTATATGCTGCACTAACTGGGTGTATTGATGGAATGGCCTCGAACACAGGTTATCAGAGTACATCCATGTTATTTAATAAGGTGGCCATCTGCTTCAAAGCTTGGTACAGTATATACAGGATCCCAAAGACCATGTTCTATCGTCGGAGGGATGAGTGGCTAGATGGAGCGCGAACCTCAGTACATGGGAACACTTGCTTGGTCAAAACCCGCTCTCACATTATGGCAGCCATAGAGATACTCAAGGCTTTTGTGGAAGCAAATGCAGACAGGATGCCTCACAAATGCTGAACCACAAATGCAGGGGTTAGGGAAAATCTCAAGGTTTTGCCTTCGATCTACACTCAATTGAAGCTGGTGAACATGTGAACAAGTGCCTCAGCTTGATGGGGCTGCAAGCAATCTGCACTGGTACCTTCAACAACATATGGAATACTCATTTTAAGGATGTGGAGATTGTAAAACACTCTAACTTTTCCAAATGTGACACTTGTACATCATTGAAGGCTGTAGAGGCTTGTGCAAAAACCTTGGTGGAGATCACTGCCATTCAAAAGAAGATGGAGGCCCACATGATTGCACAACAAACTTGCCGGTCTCAATACTATGCACACTGCATGCTTTCTGTGTCACGCCCATCAGAGTACCTGTGCTTGATCCATGACAAGATGAATCATTTAAAGACCAGCATTCCAAAGCTTGTTGCAACACCAAAGTGCCTTGGAAATGTCATGAAACTTTCGATTTCATTGACATGTGTGCTAACACATGGACACGGTTGTGTGTCATATGGACACTTTTTACTTCCACATTGGTCTAGCGACTCCAATTTCACTATTGGGTCGTTGGCCATATGTTTCAGAAACCTTGAAGCCCACTCACAGACAAGTTTTATCAGTGATCTCAAAGTGAAGAAACAACACCTTCAACCTTTACATAATGCTCTCATGAACACGTCTGCACTTGAGGCTACTTGGAAATATGAGAGGCATTGTCAGCAGCTTGCACAAAAAACAAATGGCCCTGTTGAGAGTTCTGGTTCAGTGGAGGGATCTAGCTCAAATAGTGTATATGTGTCCTCAACATCAAATAAGCTTCCTCGTCATTTGCTTTTACAGATGGATAATTGTGCAGGCGAGAACAAAAATAGGTAAATCATTTTACTTAAGGGCTTCTTAAGCTCATACTTACTTTTATTTTCTAGATATGTGCTAGCATACTTGTCAATGCTTGTTGCCAAAGGTGTGTTTGAGACAATTACGCTCAGTTTTCTTATGGTTGGTCACACTCATGAAGATATTGATGCGTTCTTCAGCAAGATTTCCAACTCTACAAAAAGGACAAGTGCACTTACCTTACCGCATATGATGAGTCCTTTTGAAAACTGCATCTCCAAAAAAAGTTGTGCTTTGCTTGTGACTAAGGTGCTAGACTTCAAAAAAATTCTCAAGGAGTATATAAAAGAGGGGAGTGATTCTTTAGTTGGTCACCTTGTGCCGCTACAATTCTTTTTCCCGAGTTCACATTCCGCAAGACTAGTGGATGAAGCCTTGCTTAGGCCACCTCATCCATGCCAAGTTAGGAATGATACTTGCAGCTCGGCTAGCCTATACATCCTGACTCACGAGGTGAGCCTTGACTATGGACTTGGCCAACTAGGGGTGTGAGTTCCTAAAGAGGCAAGTTTCTAATACGGGTACTTTACCAGATATCGTGGGGGTTTTTAGAGAGGGATTCCAGGGTTGGCATCTGGAAAGCCGCCTTCATGGCACCATGCAAAAACTCTAACAATTGGTATCGGAGCAAGTTCTCTGTGGTCAGTAGGATTGCCTAAAGTCATAGGGTGTTTCAATGTTTAGATAACTCTAAATTTCTGATTTACTCTATCACTTTGGGTTGACATGTTTGTATTCTGCATAGAGAGTTTAATCATGTGAGTTATCAATCTTCAAAGAACACTTGCTGAGCAAGTCGACGTGAGATTTTAGGTATGTCTAAAGTCTTATGTTGGTTCAAGCTGATGTCTATGGGTGTACAACCTATGCAGAGTGTTTCCAACTTCGTATTGGGAATATTCCAAGTATATTCTCCAAGTGTTGAAACTAGGGTTCAATACGATGAGCAAGAAAAAGCAACTAAAGCCTAAGGTAGAAAGGGTTGTCACAAAGATTCAAAATGAGGAGATGGATGAAGCTGACCCAGGTCAACCCCTTAGAGTTAGACAGTGGCCTAGTTGGCGAGAAATAATGATGGATACCTTGAACAAACTTCGAGGGGATGTTTTAGAGTTGAACAATAGAATCAATAACATTGCATTTGGATTCAAGCAACTACCATAGTACCAGATGTTCTACAGCCAGACACATGGAAAAAGAAGCAAAAGCATAATTCAGAGTCAAGTTTTTTTAAATCAGATTCTTCGACAGAAGAATTTGGTGGAGGTCCTAGTAAGTTTAAGCTGGTCAAGCCTTCGGATTTTATGAGTTCAAAAGATTACAAAGTTCTAAATGACTAGTTGCATGATATGAAAAGTTATTTTGAGGCCGCTTCCATGAGAAAGACACAGAAAAGGTTGCATGTGCCAAGCAAGATTTGGTGGTGGATTGTTAAAGGTGAACATGGATACTGAGACAGCTGAAAGCGCATGAAAAAGGAGATCAAAAAGCAGTACATGCCGGATGACCTTGGATTGCAATTGCGTGCTGACTTGGCACTTTGTAAATAAGGAATTCATGGAAGCCTGATGGACCATGTTTATTGGTTCGAAAGTGTATGGCATTTGATGCCAAATATGAGTGATGATGAAGCGCGAAGTTGCTTCATGGCTAGCTTGAATGAAAAGACTTGAAGGGAGATCCTAAGGTACTAGCCAACAAGCTATCGAGAATGTCAAGAGGCAGCACAAAAGGTTGCTTACGACATGTCGTTAGAAGACTTGTACAATAAAAGCGATGAACCAAAACTTAAACCATGGAGTTATCCTTTAAAGTCTGGATGGAGAGGGTTCGATAAAAGACCAACACAATCACCATTAAATTGAAGTGCAAGTCCCTTTGTTGACAATTCCAAGTTTTCGAACACATCAAAACCCACCAAATTGCAGAAATTGTTAGTGTTACCACCACCTCAACAGGCCAAGGGCCCAACTCTGAAGTTTGCTCCTTCACAATCTACAAGCGGAGTCTCAAAGTGTTATAATTGTAATAAATCTGGTCATTTTGCTAAAGATTGCCGGGCACCGTCACAACAATTAGGACATTTTAAGGCAATGATAAAAGAGGAAGTTGTTGAACCTGAAATGCTTGAAGATCTAGAAGACGATAATGGTTGTGCTAGACACAACCTGCCTTATTCATTATTCAAGACAAAACTAGCCCTTTGCTATATTTGATAGAAAGGATATGAGAGGACCGAGTCCGAATAATAATCAATACTAGAGCAACATACAATTTCATATCGACTAGTTTAGCTCGTTGATTGAATTTAGATATAACAAAGATGAGTAAAATAAAGATTAATTTTGATAAAGGTTTTCAAAATATTAATAAATAGCAAGGGTAATTCCTGTCCAAATTAAAAGTTGAAAAGTTAAGCTCTACTTAGTTGTCTTGAATATAACGGGGTTCGACTTTGTGTTGGGTATGGGGTGACTTCATAAACATGTAGTTAAAATGAGGGGTTCCGAGGATAATCAAATCATGCTTGCAGCAGATAAAGAGGATATTAGAAAAACGACGCTCAAGATGAAAATGTTAATTAATAAAGATTGGAATCTCATGTTCCTTACTTTAACTCAGTTGTGTAAGGCAATTAGACATCAAGAATGTGTGTGTCTTGTAATGGTTTTAGATATTGGTGAACTCAAGATAGGAGATGGTTAAGAATCTGTTCCCGATCCTATTTTGAAAGTCTTAAACATATTTAAGGACGTGTTATCAAAAGACTTACCACTCGAGCTACCTCCACATCGAGGTGTGGATCATAGAATAGAGATTCTGCCAAGTTCATCTCCACCGGCAAGTTCCCCATATCGGTTAAATGTTTAGGAGTTGATAGAATTGAAAAGACAGCTAATGAAATTTATTGGTCGAGGACATATTCGACCTAGTTGATTGCTGTATGGTGCACTGATCCTATTTGTAATGAAAAATGACAGTACGATGCGGATGTGTGTGGATTATCGAGTGTTAAATGTGATAACCATAAAAAATAAGTATCCTCTTCCACAAGTGGATGACTTATTTGATAGATTATCAAAAACAAAGTATTTTTTAAGAATAGACTTGAGATTTGAATACCATCAAATTTAAGTAGCAAAGAATGACATTAAGAAGATTGCTTTTGAACGTGTTATGGATCATTCGAGTTTTTAGTCTTGCCATTTGGGTTCAGGACCTTTTTGCACAATGATGGATAATGTGTTTAAAGACTGTCTAGACGAGTTCGTAGTGGTGTATATCGATAACATTTTGATCTTCAGTTCGATAATTGAGGAACATGTAGAACACTTGAAAAAGGTGTTTCAGAAATTAAGGAAGAACCAATTGTATGCTAAGGAAAGCAAGTGTGCGTTTGGTCAAACTAAGATAGATTTTTTGGGACATTCAACCTTAGGTGGAAAGGTTGTCATGGATCCAAAGAAAATTTAAGGTATTACTAAGTGATCAACTTTGAAAGACATGCATGAAGTTAGATCATTTCTTGGTCTAATAGGTTATTATCAAAGATTTATAAAAGTTACTTGGAGATAACAACGCCATTGACAGATCTTACGAAGAATATTCCATGGCATTAGACTCCAAAGTGCCAACGAGAGTTTGTCAAACTCAAAGAAGCTATCTCTTCTGAGGCAGTTTTGTAGTTGCCAATTTTCAAAGATTCATTTGAGGTAGAGTGTGATGCTTACAACTTTGCAATTGATGGTGTATTGTAGCAGAAAGAACATCTAGTATTCCTTTTCTTGAAAAGTTGGATGCCATGCAAATTTGAGGGCGTACTCACAAAAAGAGATGTATACTATTATTGCTTCCTTAAAGTATTGGTGTCATTATCTTCCAAGTCATGGCACTGTGGTTTGGACAGATAGTGTAACTCTAAAGTACTTCAAAACGTAGCTAAAGTTCACCAAAGTTGTCACAACCCGATACAGGATACAGGATTCCGGATACAAGATATAGGATGCAGGATTTTGGATACAGGATACGGGTTACAGGATATACCTACAGGATATTCCTACAGGATATGCCTATAGGATATGCTACAGGATATGCCTAGAGGATAAGGGTCACTATTCTTAGCTCATGACTAGATTAGACTCATGACCAGATTAGCTTGGAGTTGTGAGCATAAAAGCTCCGACCTAATTATTGTACAATCAATTACAATCAACACCAGTCTTTCTACGATCAATTTTGTCTTGTCTTGTTCTTGTCTTGTCTTGCTCCTTGCCTCCTGCTCTTGTCTTGCTCTTGGATCCTGTCCTATTCCGGTCTTGCTCCTAGATCCTGTTCTGCGCCTTTATGTCATGTTCTTGTCTTGTTCCCGGATCCTATCATGTTCCTATCCTGCTCCCTGCCCTGCTCCTAGGTCAAGCCTTCTTGTTCTCGGAATCCTGCTCTCTTCCTGGTTCTTGGATCGTGGCTTGACAAAAGTATGTTAAATGGCAACAAAAGTTAACTCGATTTCAGCTTGAAATTTGACATAAAGTTGAAAAAGACAATATGTGGTAATTAACGCACTTAGTAGAAAGGGGCATCTTCATATTATGTTAGTACCAATGTTAACTTTAGTGAATGAATTTGTGATGGCATATTCAAGATGAGTTTGCTAATGAGGCCTTGAACCTAGTAGCAAAGAGGAAACAAGTTCATCAATTATGAAGAGATGGTGATATTCTAGCAGAAATAGAAAGTCGAATGGATGTACTCAAGCAAGCACTTTTTGTAGTGCGGGATGGAGTTCTTTATTATAAAGAGAAAAGACATTATGTTCCATAAGAGACACAGAGGCAAAGACTGTTAAGAGAACATCATGATGTTCCTTTGGCATGACATGGTGAAAGGCATAAAACATTAGCTCTACTGAAACATGGATTTTATTGATTGGGAATGGTAAGCAATGTTGTTGAGTATGTTAATACATGTTCCACATATTAACAATGAAGAGTCAATCACAAAAAAAAGCTGGAAAGTTATAATGTATACCAATTCCAGAACGGCCATTTCAAAGTGTTACTTTAGATTTTGTCACGGGATTGCCAAAGTCTTGTGGTTTCAATGCTCTCATGATGGTGGATGATCAATTTTCAAAGGATGCTCATTTTATTCTAATTGTAGAGATAGTGAATGCAAAGCAAGCAACAAAGTTGTTCTTCCACAAAGTCGTAAAAGTGCATGGACTACCGAAAACGATGATCTTAAATCAAGATTCTTAGTTTACATGTAAATTTTGGGGAACATTGTTTAGATAGTTTGGTACAATATTGAAGTTTAATGCGGCTTACCATATGCAGACAAATGGTTAAATAGAGAGGGTGAACTGAAGGGTCGAGGACTATCTTAGATGCTATGTTTAAGGTGATCAACTTGATTGGGCTGAACACTTGGATATGACTGAGATATGTTATAATAACTTGACACACACTACAATTGGGTGTAGCTCGATGAAGGTGTTAACTGGGAATAAGGGTGGTATTCCTTAGAGCATGGTGTTATTGAAAGATGATGTCAATCGAGTTCCCTCTATAGCAGAGTTCACTAGACAGTTGTATCGTACATGGGAAGCTGCTCACCAAGTGATGATTGCAGCACAAAAAAGGTATCATCAGTTGTACAATAAGTATCAACAAGATGTAGAGTATTAAGTTGGAGATATGGTATTATTAAGTACCAGAAACCTAAAAGTTCCAGTGACTTTCTCAAAGAAGTTTTTATCACACTACATAGGTCCATACAAGGTAATAAAGCGAGTAGGAAGGTGGCTTATGGGTTAGATCTTCCTCTGGAGTTGGGAGTAATGCACAATGTGTTTCATGTCAATTTGCTCGAACCATTTCACAAAGATGAGAAACATCTAGAAAGATATGAAAACTTACGTTTGCTTCTTGAGTTGATCGGTGATGTGAAAGAGTTCGAAGTTGAGTCAATTTTGGATAAAGGATATTAAACGCCGAGGGTCACGGAGACATAAATGTGAATATCTTGTTAAGTGGAAAGGTTATCCGGCATGCAAATCGACATGAGAATCATTGGAGAATCTACAAAACGCAATGGAGCTAGTTAATGAGTTTGAGGCAAGGTCTCAAGTTGTTTATTAAAAAATTATTAAAGGTACAATGTTAGAAGCATAAGACATCCCTACTATTGAGAGAATAAGGGTAGGAAGGTCCATAGGTAGTGCGGATGGAAGGCTAGGAAGGAAAGAAATTCTTATCAAGAGGAACATGATAAAGGAAAAGGAAAAGAATATCTTGGAAGGGAAAGGTTGACATGGCGAGAGGTAGAGTATGTTATGGTAGTTAGGGTAAGGAAAAAAAGGTCTCCATGCTTATTCTCTTGTACTCATTCAGAAAAGAAAAGAAGGTGTATATTATAAGATCTCTTGTGTAAATCTATATATACTTCCAATGAATATGTCTAACAAAGTAATAATCAAAATCATTTTTGCCTTTGACTTCGGAAACCAGTCATAGTGGCTTAAACAAGAGGTAATTTGATATATGTATATTGAGAGTGATGAAAAGAAATGTGTATAGCCTTTTCTGACTGTGCTTGAGAAGGTATTGGTTAAATAGGAAAATGTGAGTTTTCCTATTTAATAAAAAAAAGTGGACTTTAGTTCTTATTAACTTAGGGGCCGATAGACAATATTAACTGTTAAAGGTAAAATATTAGGAGCATAGAACGTCCTACTGTGGAAAGAATAAGGGTAGGAAGGTCTGTAGTAAGCATGGAAGGAAAGGCTGTGAAGAAGGAAAAATCCTTACCGAGAGGAAAAGGTGAGTAAGGAAAAGGAAGTTTCGGAAAGGAAAATGATGACGTGGCGAGAGGAAGGGTAGTTAAGGAGTAGTTAGGGCAAGGGAGAAGGGGTCTCCACAAGAAGTTCCAACAGGAGAGAGAGGTCTCCACACTTTGTCTCTTGTATTCATGTAGTAATGAAAGGTGCATATTATAAGATCTTGTGTGTATGCATGTATACTCTCAATGAATGGATTCTAACAAGGCAATAGCCAAAATCCGTTTCTTGCCCTTGACTTCGGAGACCAGTCATTGTGGCATTGAGAGAAGGTGTTTTAGTATATACATATGTGAAGAGTTAATGTAAAGATAGTGTGTAGCCTTTCTTAAAGGTTAAGAGAAAGGAAAACCAGTTAAACACGAAAAGGTGGGGTTTCCTGTTTTTCTGTTTAACATTTGGCGATCACGGAGGGATTCGCCATTGCAATGTTAGCATTCATTGAGAAAAGAGGTAAAGTGACAGAATTTTCATTCTGAAAATGGCTCAGAAGGTGTAGAGCCAGATGTGTAAAGGAGAAGGAATGAATGGCCTTGGGAGGAACCATCATCCTGATCCAGCCTTAGCTAATCAGGAACTAAAGGCAAGCCAATAGAGTGGCTGCCCAACAGCAACCTGAAATTGACGAAAATAGACGTTAAAATATCCTTGGAAAGATAGTAGAGGATACTGTAGAAACAATACAGAAATCTGAGGCTGATCCAAAGAATTGGAGGCAGTATCAAACAGCTGGTTTAGAGGAGACTGTGAGAGGAAGGGAAGGAGTGCATGTTCATAAATCGAGATTGCAAGGAGAAGGATCTCCTGAGAACTCCCAAAGAGGAAGGGAGGAAGGTGTAAGAGAAAGTACACTAGAGCAAAGAATTATTACAAATATGGCACTTTTCTCGGGAATGTTTGGGGGTATGGTGATGTATCCCACATTCTCTGCAGGAAAGAAAGAAAATCCGAAAAGGCACTTACAATAGTTTGAAGAGGTAGTAAAACTGTATAAGGTGACGGATGCAGAAAAGCTGTTTATATTTCCACTACATTGAAAGGAAATGCCTCTGACTGGTATTATGATTTAAAAAAGGAAGTCAGAAAGGATTATCAAAAGGTTACTGATGCTTTTAAGGAATTTTCATAAAGGAGGAATTGCCGGAGGAACATTTAGAAAAGTTAAGGACTATCCTTCAAGGCAAAACAGAAAAGATAGATGAATATACACACCATTTTAAGAAACATGAGAAAAAGTGTAAGGCATATGTAAAGATGGATGCCTTATTGCAATGGTATAAGCAAGGGCTGCTAAAACCATATAGAGATCTAGCACTCACTATTAATGAAAAGGATAAAGAGGATCTCATTAATCAATTAAAAATATATGAAAGAAGAGAAGGCAAATAGAAAAAATTGCAGAAGGAAAGTTTAAAGTATATGGAAGAAAGAAAGAATCCTCTGATGAAGAAGAAGAGGAAGCTGATATAGTAAAGGTTTGTAAATATCCAATAGATGAGAAACATTGGCTCAAATGATGAAAACTTTAAAGGGAATGACAGTTAAGGAGGAGATAAAGGCAAAGTTATGGTGCACTAAATGTAACAATCCGGGCCATACTGTGGAGGAATGTAGGCTGCAACTGTCAAGCCACGTCCAGGAACCAGGAAAAAGAACAGGATTCCAAGGACATGAAGGCTTGACTCAGGAACAGGACCGAGAGCAGGACAGGAACTAGGAATAGGAACAGGACGGATCTAGGAGCAAGACAGGATCAGGATAGGATCCGGGAGCAAGACAGGAAAGCGCAGGACAAGATCCAGGAACAAGACAGAACAGGACAGGATCCGGAGCAGGACAGGATCCAGGACAGGACAGGAAACAGGAGCGAGACAGGAACAGGACAGGAAACAAGACAAGAACAAGACAAGACGAGATTGATCGTAGTAAGACTGGTGTTGATAGTAACTGATTGTACAACAATTAGGTCGGAGCTTTTATGCTCACAACTCCAAGAGCTAATCTAGGCATGAGTGCTAAAAGTGGTTGCATGCATGCAAAAGTGATTGCATGCATGCAGAGGCTAAGATGAGTCCACATGTCCCTTATCCTCTAGGCATATCCTGTGGCATAGGAATATCCTGCAACCGAATCCTGTGTCCGGAATCCTGGTAGGAATATCCTGTAGGAAATCCTGCAACCCATATCCTGTATCCGGAATCCTGTAGGAAAGTCCTGCAACCCATGTCCTGTATCCGGAATCCTGTATTCTGTATCGGGTCGTGACAGCACCTCCTCCCTAAAGACGAGTTCCACGAGTCTTGGGACCTGGTTTAGCAGGATAATGCCGATGGAAGGCAGCAACCTTGGAAGAAGCATGGAGTAAGTTGGATGCAGGTTAAGTGCAGTGCAGGTCCCAAGTGCGATCAGTAGGCAGGTACCCTTTCCAATCCACCAAGTATTGGAGTTGGTGACGATGAAGACGAGAGTCAAGGATGGCTGCAACTTCGTACTCAGGTTCAGTGTCAATGACCACAGGAGGGGGAGGAGAAAAACACGACCGGGAAGAGAAGAAGGATGATACGGCTCCAACAAAGAGGTGTGAAACACAGGATGAAGTTTCACCGTGGATGGTAACTCGAGTCGGAAAGCTACAGGATTTACCTCCGCCACGATCCTATAAGGGCCCAATCGTTGAAAATCCAACTTAGAAGAAGGCCTGTTGGTGCGAATGTGTCGACGAAGAAGCCACACGAGATCACCAATCTTGTATGCAGGTGCCGGCTGACGGTGAGCATCAGCATGATGCTTGTATCGTTCCTGTGCCTGTTGAAGATGAACCTGGAGATCATCCTGTACCTGCCGAAGATGCTGAAGACGATCCTGTACTGCAGGAGCGGAAGAAGGAGAAGCGGGAGGAGCAAAGTCAAAACGTGGATGGTGGCCTGTAAGAGCAAAGAAAGGTGTCTGTCCTGTAGATGCGTGGATGGAGTTGTTGTAGGCAAACTCCGCCATTGGAAGGAGGTCCAACCAGTTGTCCTGCTGGTAACTGATGAAGCAACGAAGATACTGTTCTAAGGTCTGAATTGTGCGTTCGGACTGCCCATCGGTTTGTGGGTGATATCCTGAAGAAAGATCCGCTTTGACCTGTAGACTCCGAAGAAGCTCTCGCCAAAACTTGGACATGAATTGTGGACCTCGATCGGAAACAATGCTCTCAGGAAGACCATGATGTCGGAACACCTCGCGGATCACCAACTCGGCAGTTGTCTGACCTGTAGCTGTCTTGTTGCAGGGTAGGAAATGAGCCTGCTTGGTGAAACGGTCAACCACCACAAGAACTGCATCAAATCCACGAGAAGGAGGAAGATCTGTGAGGAAATCCATAGAAATGGATCTCCAAGGAGCAGACGGAACAGGAAGAGGACGAAGAAGACCAGAGGGTGCATGATGAGGCATCTTCGACCTGCTACAAGTGTCACAACTCCGTACAAACCTCTCCACAAAACCTCGCAACCCAGGCCACCAATAGTTGCGAGTCACCAACTCCACTGTCTTGGCCACACCAAAATGTCCTGTAGCCGGGGTATCATGACAATCCTGTACCACACGAGTCCTGGAAATACCACAGGAACGTACAGGAGACCTTCCCGGTACAGGAGTCCATCCTGTATGGTGAACAGGTTGTAGTCTGGACGGGAACTGGAGGAAGAGGAACTTGCAACGTCAGGATGAATGTGTGAGAACACATTCTTTGCCAAGTCGTCTGTAGCCAACTGCGAACGGATGTCCTGTAGGAGTGTTGAATTTGCTGGAGCCTGATGAACCTGCAGTGCCGCAAGCCGGAAACGATCAGGACCCAACAACACTTGCCTTTGACAGTCAAATGCAGGATCGCCCGGGCTTGGTGCAAGGTAAGAGCGCCTAGACAATGCGTCCGCCTTGCCATTCCGAAAGCCGGGCCTGTAGACGATGACGAAGTCAAAACGTGATAGGAACTCTGCCCACCTAGCCTGTCGCCGACTGAGGACCCGAGCCGTTTGAAAGTACTCCAGGTTCTTGTGATCCGTAAGAACTTGTACAGGATGTGCAGCACCTTCCAGGAAATGCCGCCACTCCTCAAACGAATCCACAATGGCCTTGAGTTCCTTGTCATGAATCTCGTAGTTGATCTCCGCCGACAGGAACTTACGAGAGTGGAAAGCTACAGGATGAAGCAACTTGTCCTCTCCAACTTGCGATAGCACGGATCCTACTGCAAAATCCGAGGCATCTGCTTCAATGAAGAAAGGATGAGAAGGGTCAGGATGTGCTAAAATCGGAGCTGTCGTGAAAACGTCCTTGAGTGTTGTGAACGCGTGTTCCGCCTTGTCGGACCAAGAGAAAATCCTGTGCGCTTGGTGAGTTCTGTGAGTGGAAGTACACGCTTGGAGAAGTCCTGTATGAACCGCCTGTAGAAGTTTGCAAAGCCAAGGAAACATTGTACATCTCGTACCGACTTGGGCCTCTCCCACTCCACGATGGTCTTCACCTTGTGCATGTCCATGGAAACGCCAGCAGGAGAGACGATGTAGCCCAAGAACTCCACCGAATCCCTATCGAAAAAACACTTCTCCAACTTCGCGTACAGGCCATGCTCGCGAAGCCGCTCTAAAACTAGCCGTACATGCTTGTCATGTGCCGCCTGGTCCTTGGAGAAAATCAAGATGTCGTCGAGGTAGATCACCACAAACTGGTCCAAGAAGTCACGGAAAATGTCGTTCACCATGTGTTGGAACACAGCTGGGGCATTGGTAAGGCCGAAAGGCATTACCGTGTACTCAAAATGTCCATACCTTGTACGAAAGGCAGTCTTCCACTCATCGCCGGGACGAATCCGTACAAGGTTGTAGGCTCCTCGTAAGTCGATCTTCGTGAACACCTTTGCTCCTCGCAGCCGATCGAGAAGTTCCGGGATCAATGGCAACGGGTACCGATTCCGAATGGTGACTTGATTCAAACCCCTGTAGTCCACAACCAAACGTAAACTCCCATCCTTCTTCTTGACAAAGAAGATAGGAGCTCCTGCAGGGGACTTTGAGTGACGAATGAAGCCGGATGCCAAGTTGTCCTCGATGTACTGACGAAGAACCTCCAACTCTGTGGGTGACAATGCATAAATCGGTCCGAATGGTGGAGTCTTTCCTTCCGCAAGATCAATAGGACAGTCGTAGGACCTGTGAACAGGAAGAACTGCAGCCTTGTGCTTGTCAAAAACGTCCTTAAAGTCGTGGTACTTGGATGGTAGGGAAGAAGGAGGAGAAGGAGAAGGAGAAGGAGAAAAAACAGGGGAGTCGGATACAGGAAAGGTAGAAGAGGACGTAGGAGTTACTTGAAAGGCAAAAAGGTGGAAGGGAGCAGGATCAGTGGCGAGTTCATGCATGGTAGTGGTAAGAACTCGGAGAGGAGAAGGAGGGAGCTGTGACTGAAAAAGAGGAAGGATCTTGGGGGATGGAACAGAAGCAGGGTAACAGAAAGAAGTAGGATTGGAAAAAACCTGTGTGGGTGTTGATGAGTGTACAGGATTGGAAGAATCCTGTACAGGAGTCCGTGGTTGCGCAAGAGTGGAAGAAGCCTGCGAATGTGCTGACGAATCAACAGGAGGTGGATCAGGAGTGGGAGAGCCTGCAGATGTGCTGAGGAACTGATATGAGGTGAATCCTGTCGAGGAGGAGTCTTCAACACTGGTACAGGAACAGGCACGGTCAATCCTGTAGCTTGTACTGCCTCAGATATTAAGGATGTATCCTGCACACAGGAAGGTACAGGATTGATCCTAGCTGTTGGAGAGGAAAACGTGAGCGTCCTAGACCTCCAGTCGATCTGCGGATTTGCAACAACGAACCATGGCATGCCCAAAATGATGGGAGTCGACCGAGTCTTGATCAAGTTGAAGGAAATTGAACAGTTGAATGTGCCATACCTGCAGGAGAGAGGTTCGGTAGCATGGGTAACCACGCCAGAAGCAATTAGACGCCCATCGGCCACCTCTACAGGAACTGCACGCTTCAACTTCACCACCGAAATGCCATGTTGAGTTGCAAACGTATCATCCATGAAGCATGCATTTGCACCAGTGTCTAACAAGGCAAACTCCATGAGCTCTCGATTATTAAGATGAATGTGTACAGGAAACTTAAGTGATGGGATGGTATGAGCAGCACCAATGGAGCCTGCACCTACGTCCAACTTCGCGGCTCCTAGACGAAGTGGACATTGGAGTTTTCCGACTGAACTTCAGCTTCAACTTCACGCGTCTTGAAGTTCCTGGCTTTAATAGGACAATCTGCCACCTTGTGTCCTGCTCCACCACAATACAAGCACAGGTTCTCACTGCGACGACGTTGCTTCTCAGCAGCGGAAAGAGGCCACGCTTGGATTTCTCAACCTCCATAGGAACTACTCCAGAAGGTGGTGCAGGAACATGTACCACAGCTGCAGGATTGGTTTGCAGGAACTGTTGACGGGATCTTTCCTGACGACGCTCGAACAAACGGTTGTCGCAACGAACAGCTTGTTGCATGATCTCCGCTAATGTTTGGGCATCCGGTAACGTAAGGAGAAGGTCCTTCACGTCGTCCCTCAACCCAAAACGGAAGTGTTCGATCAATGCAGTCTCCCATGGAATGTTCGTGCAAAGTTGCTGAAATTCGGATGCATAGACGGAAGCTGGTCGGGATCCTTGAGTGAGCTTCCGTAACTTCGTGCATGCAGAACGGTACTTATCAGGATCTCCAAAACAGGCTTCAAAGGCAGCCACGAAACCTTCAAAGTCTTCCATCAATGGATCGTCACGCTCCAGCAAGGGGGCAACCCAAGCCCGTGGAGATCCACTTAGTAAGGATGCCAAAAGACCCACCTTTTGAGCATCAGTCGAGTAGCGCCGTGGTTGCATACGGATCAAGAGCCGATCTGATTCAGGAAACCTTGGAAATCGGCACGATTGCCACTGAACTTCTCTGGCATGCTAACCTTCGGCTCCGAAGAAAAGTTTGATGAAGAGGGAACCACCGATGCCTGGGAGAGAGCCTGCGCAGCAGCCTTGGAGGATGCATCAGCAGCTGCATGTGCCGCAGTGGTGGAACCTTGCAGGTCGGTGACCACTTGGCGCAAAGTGGCCAGCTCATGAAGTAACATTTGGTGCTCGCTTGAAAGCGCTCAAAATCAGCCATGATCTAGGAAAGAAAAAGGAGGAAAATGAAAGAAAGGAATCAAGAAAAAGGTAGCTGGAAAACGGAGAACTATGAAAGTTACTATCAAACTGTCAAGCCACGATCCAGGAACCAGGAAGAACAGGATTCCAAGGACAGGAAGGCTTGACTCAGGAACAGGACCGAGAGCAGGACAGGAACTAGGAATAGGAACAGGACGGATCTAGGAGCAAGACAGGATCAGGATAGGATCCGGGGCAAGACAGGAAAGCGCAGGACAGATCCAGGAACAAGACAGAAGCAGGATAGGATCCAGGAGCAGGACAGGAAACAGGAGCGAGACAGGAACAGGACAGGAAAAAGACAAGAACAAGACAGACGAGATTGATCGTAGTAAGACTGGTGTTGATAGTAACTGATTGTACAACAATTAGGTCGGAGCTTTTATGCTCACAACTCCAAGAGCTAATCTAGGCATGAGTGCAAAAGTGGTTGCATGCATGCAAAAGTGATTGCATGCATGCAGAGGCTAAGATGAGTCCACATGTCCCTTATCCTCTAGGCATATCCTGTGGCATATCCTGCAACCGAATCCTGTGTCCGGAATCCTGTAGGAATATCCTGTAGGAAAGTCCTGCAACCCATATCCTGTATCCGGAATCCTGTAGGAAAGTCCTGCAACCCATGTCCTGTATCCGGAACCTGTATTCTGTATCGGGTCGTGACAGCAACGCCTACATGCCAAATCTGCGAAAAGAAGAAGGACATGTAGCCCGGAACTACAGACATTTCCTGAACCAGAATGTGGCTAGTATAGAGAGAGAATAGAGAATGGATGAACGTCCACCTCCTAGAAGGTTCCCACCTAACAGGAATCGTGGGAATGATAGGAATGATAATGCTATTCCTTATGAGAACAGGAATAATATATATGGCAGAAGGAATGGGAATGAGGTTCCTTATCAGAATAGGAACAATGGATATTATGAGAGAAGGAATGATGTTCCTTACGAAAACAGAGAGGATAAGTATTATGGAGAAAAAATGGTCCATACAATGGATGACAGAAGGATAGATCCTATACAGAAAGAAATGATAAATAATATAGAGGAGAAGCAAGACCTTATTAAGGTCAAAGAGACAAAAATGAGCAATATAATCAGGTCAATGATAGACAAGGACCACAGGGTAGGAATTTTCCTTCCCAGGTTTGTTATACATTGGTGAAATAGGACATATCTCTAGGGAATGTCCTAGGCGGAATGTACAACCTCCTACTTCCACCAGAATGACTAATGTACAGCCTACAACACGGCTTATTCAAATAGAGGAGGAAAAGGATGAGTATCCACCCGTTGCAAGGGCAGTTATAGCTCTTCAAGAGAAGAAGAAGGAATTCTTGTTTAGAGAAGGAGAGTAACTATTCCTAACAAGAAGGAGAGCTTGTTTACAGAAAATGTAAACGAGCAGGAGCAAATCCTGACCAGAAAGGTCAGACTGATAACGAATCAGAAGGTATAGACAAAGGTGATATAGATAAAGGTGAACAAAGTTTTTCATTATTACCATTACATGATAAAACAATGGATTCTATGTATCACCAAGCTATAAATCAGAGGTAAAAGTTACGCTTGGACAGTTGATAAAGGTAGCTCCTTATATAAGAAACCAGATATTAAATGCATTAAGTCTAGTTCAACAAACATCACCTTGAGTGAAGGATATACAGTTTGTAAAATGGATAAGGAAGTACTGTATGAAGGTGATTATGATGGACAAGTTCCTTGCATCACAGTATATGTGGGCAGAATAAGTTAAAGAGAGTGTTAATAGATGGAGGTTCAGGTGTGAATTTTATTGAAGAAGGTGAATGTAAAAGGATGGGTTTAGGACCAATCCAACCTGCTCCATTTAACCTTAAAATGGCTGATCAACGAAGTGTAAGGCCACTAGCATAATGAGAGGAGTCACTATCATAAAAGGATTCAAATATAGGATATCCTTGCTTGTCCTACAAAAAGAAGAAAAGGACTGTTTATACTATGTTCTTAGCCAGACTATGGATTAAGTCTGATAAGGTTATTCAGAATGGAAGAACAGGAAAGATGATGGTAAAGAAGGAGAAAAAACTATGATCTATAATCATACTAAAAGGTATGTTAAAAAGGAAATCCGACCTCTTGTTTTAGAAGGATATGATTGGTTTAATGGGCTAGATGATCAGAAGAGTAGAAATCCTGAAAGCATATCCTAACTTGAAGGTCTTAACATATTGACCTTCACGTAGTGCTGAAAGGAAAAAAAACTGTTCAGCAGAAGGAAAACGACAGACCTGATTACAGGAAAAGTTTTATAAGGCAATCCTGTATAAGATTGATTTGCAGGAACAACCTTCAGAGTATACATATGTGTATACCACAGATCCTTTAAAGCAAGTGAATATAAACACAGAAAATAAGCCAAAGGAACATGAAGGAAAAACTATTCAGGAACAGGAAGAGAAAGCAAATCCTGATCCTAAGGAACAAGATGCAGGAAAGCAAGTGCTGCAACTTAAGGTATCAACTTCCAACCAAGAACTTAGGAAAGTGAAGAACAACTTTTGGAAGTATAAAGGAGAGAATCCACAGTACCATGAAGATCAACATCCAAAGGAAGGAGTAGGATAGTTGCCGTGAGGACAAGCAACGAATAAGGAGGGGGCAGTAAAATATTAGGAGCATAGGACATCCTACTGTGGAGAGAATAAGGGTAGGAAGGTCTGTAGTAAGCATGGAAGGAAAGGCTGTGAAGAGGAAAATCCTTACCGAGAGGAAAAGGTGAGTAAGGGAAAAGGAAAAGGAAAAGGAAGTTTCAAAGGAAAAGGATGACGTGGCGAGAGGAAGGGTAGTTAAGGAGTAGTTAGGGCAAGGGAGAAGGGGTCTCCACAAGAAGTTCCAACAGGAGAGAGAGGTTCTCCACACTTTGTCTCTTGTATTCATGTAGTAATGAAAGGTGCATATTATAAGATCTTGTGTGTATGTATGTATACTCTTAATGAATGGATCTAACAAGGCAATAGCCAAAATTTATTCTTGCCCTTGACTTCGAAGACCAGTCATTGTGGCATTGAGAGAAAGTGTTTTAGTATTATACATATGTGGAGAGTTGATGTAAAGATAGTGTGTAGCCTTTCTTAAAGGTTAAGAGAAAGAAAACCAGTTAAACAGGAAAAGGTGGGGTTTCCTGTTTTCCTGTTTAACATTAACTAAAGGCTTTCGATATAAATTTTAGTTAACATAAAAAACTTAACTAATTTATTGTTTATGTCGGGTGACAAACTTTGCAAACGTGCAAAAGTTTCCAGGTGACTTCATGTCACAGGTGGTGCCTCTGGCAACTGAGTTATACTCATTGAATGACGGTTATGAAGTACTTGGCTTCACATAAAGCAAGGGGGGTAATAAAACTTATGAACTTTTTGTTGATTCTGCATAGAGTGATTAGCGTTAGTTTTCCATTATTTTTTTCTAACCTAGTCTAGTCTTAGAGTTGGATCTAGTAGGGCAATGGGGCCCGTTCAACGAGGACATTAACATTTTAAAGCAGGGAGTGTGTTATAGTTTTTACTATGACTCAAACCCTTTACTTTGAAAGTTGAATGTTATTATCTATTGAATTATGTGACGAACCCTAGATGTAGTGAGAAATAGCCTCGCTTAGTGCACTTAGGTGTTTAGGGGTAGTCCGGCCAGTTGTCACTAAATATCTTTAAAAAACTCTAAGTGAATGTAGCACTTACTTTCTAGATAACTCTCCCTCGGTTTGACGTTCCAGTTAGGTTTCCTCAAAAGAGTATAACTTGTTAAAAAGGGTTAGGGACACCCCTAGGGTTGCCCTAACCCCACACTTTAATACCCCCCTGGGGGTTAGGTTTAGGTTTAGTAAGTTAGGTCATCTCATTTCATTAAGGGTTAGCCCACTTACTCATTTAGGAAAACCAAGGGGGTTGGGCCAGCTCCATCATATAAATAAGGTAGAGTATATGTAGTAGAGTTCTTTGGTTCAAAAGAGAGTTCACTATTCTCCTGCTGGTGCAAGCTAAGCTTGTGTTGTTAAGGCACAACTCTCCGTTGTGCCACCCTAACTTTCACACGACATGGGTACATTCCACCTTCAAGTTAACCTACCCTTATCGTTGGCAGGATTTTGCCCTTGTGACCGGGTACGTCACATCCAAGGAATTAGTCAATTCTTTGGTCTGTCAACCCACTCGCAAGCTTGTAAAGGATTGCCCAAGTTCACATTCCACAAGACTAATGGATGAAGCCTTGCTCAGGTCGCCTCATCCACACCAAGCTAGGAACGATACTTGTAGCTCAACTAGCCCACACATCCTGACTCATAAGGTGAGCCTTGACCATGGACTTGGCAAACTGGGGGTGTGAGTTCCTAAAGAGGCAGGTTCCTAATAAAGGTACTTTACTAGATATCGTGGGGGTTTCCAAAGAAAGATTCCAGGGTTGGCATCTGGCAAGCCGCCTTCATGGCACTAAGTAAAAACTCTAACATTGCAAGTGCCTCACTAATGAGCTCTTGCTAACGAGCTTAAAATGTTCAACCCTTGAATCCCAAGGAAAAGTCTCCCCTTAACTAAATGTGACAAATAGCACATCCAGTTAGAAAACCTAACCTCCTTTGAGTGAATGCCCAAGGTTTAACACCCTAATGTGAGCACCTGCACACCCTGCTTGCTAGAATATCCAACCCCTCGACATTGAGCCCATGAGATAACCCAAAGGGCGTGCCTCATGTGTTGTACCGTGTGCAATCTAGTCTAGTGTCACATCTTCATGTGACATTATTCCAAGATGTGAGCTATCATGCCATAGCCCTTTAATAAAAACCATGGTCTAAGCCAAAATAGTTAATCCATGGATTCAAGAGTTGCACCCGATGTCATGAATGTGGCTCTCAAAATGTCGACTTTAGAACCCCTTTGTGATCCCTTGGGAACTCGATAGAAAAACTTATCAACCAAAATCTCACACCCACAGTTGGACAAGGACACGAATATACCCTACTTAGTTATGAGTGCTCTTAACTTGACATGAAGGAGGAGACTGGAGACAAGCCTCAACCTCTAACCCTTGGAATATGTAGTTCAATAAGACCTCTCATGCATGCATTTGCCAATGTTAAGGGTAAATTACCCTACCCTTATTGTTTGGAAGTTGAGGTGACACAACAGAGGGTTGTGCCTTAACGATACAAGTTAGAGCTTGCACTAGTAGAAGAATAACGAGCTCAATCATAAACCCATAAACTTTAACTACATATACTCTACCTTATTTATGTGATTGAGCCCCCCCTCCACCCCACCCCTATTTTCCTATTTGTGCTAGCACAAAATGCTAGCCCCACTCCTACCCTAAACCCTACCAAGGGGAGGGGATTTTAGGGTGTGGGTTAGGACAACCCTAGGGTTAGGTTAACCCTAGGGGTGTTCTTAACCTCATTTGCACTAACCAAAAAACTTAATTAGAATGTCAAAATCGAGGAAGAGTTTTTAAAAAAATAAGTTCTACCTTTGTCTAGAGTTTTCAATGACACTCGATTGGACCATCAACTAAATACTCAAGTGGACATGTTCCTACTACATTTAAGGTCCAAACAATAGTACAGTAAGTAACATAGTCGATGTGCAAAATAAAAGGAGTCTTAATAAAATTATGAACTGATAGCAAAGGATACCCCATCATACCTGAATATGAACCTCCATATGGCATTTAGAACATTGAGAGGAGCTATCAAGGGTAAATTCTATAGAGGTTTAGGGATGCATAGGAGCTTGGATTACCCTTCTATAGAGGTTTGGATGTATAGGAGCTTGGATAGAAAAGAAGGATTAGATATAGCTCTCCAATTTCAAATAGATTTTGCTCAAGTGGTTGTGCACAACTTAGAGACAAGTTTGAAGACACCAACATGCTTAATATATTTCAAGATTTTTTCTCCAGTTCACATGTTTGGAAATATGAAATTGTTAAAGAAATTTGGAAAAAAAAGAGTTACGAGAGCTTATGATTTCTATGGAGTTGACAAGAGATTAAAGGTAAATAATTTCTTAAAATCATTATTAAAGAGAAGTTAGATGAGTTTAAAAGGTTTAAGATTCAAGCAAGCCCAAAGTGAATGGCCAAAGCTTTTTGGATACCACCAGCGTACTTATTTCAACAAAGTTTGTAAGGAGAACGAATGTCTTGAGCCGGTTAAACTCAACACTATTAAACTTATACAAAGTTATAGCACAACAATATGTAAGCGTGACTTCAGCAAGTTGGCACATATTAAGGACAAATACAGTTATTAATGCATTAATCAGAGTCACATAAGATATTGACAACTTTGATTTTGAAGCTTGTTCAACAATGCAAATACATGTATTGAATAAAAAAACTTTTTCTAACTCTGTATACGATGTGACGAAGGCTGAGGTTTTTGTTTACAGGAACTTTGCTGGCGAATATCAAAGGAAATTTTACATATTGAATAAAAAAAACTCTGTATATGACGCGACGAAAAGTCACATGTTCCACATATTAATTAATCAGGTTATAAAACTTAATTATATATAATTAACCTTCAAAATTAAATAACTCCCAAATTGGAAAAGGAAAGGATGAGTAACATAAACGGCCAGGATTTACAAGCGCAAATGTTCCTCTCAGTGGGTATGATCAAATTTCCATTCTTTATTACATATTCCTCATTTTCAGTGATTTATTCACTATCTTCACACCCACGCACACACATACACACACATCAAAAACTAATATAGGTATGTATGTATGTATGTTTTTGCAGTGGCCCAGAACCAATTGAATGTTCCTCAATTCTTATAATTGGACTTGATGTTTTGTTTGTATTCGCTTACTTAGTAAGTAAGAAGGAGAGCAATAGCAATCTGGTGTTAAATACTCGAGTTTATATATAACTCTGCAACTCGGATCATTCTATCTTGTGGTGGTAAACCTCGGTTCTGCAATCTGGCTTGCGTATGATCAATGGCAAAGCAGGAACTTGCAGAATGTTCTCATATTCTCCGAGCTTGTCACTCAAGGTTTGACATGGTTGATTTCATTAATTACTCTCCGCAAACAATTTTTACCAATTCTGAGAGTATGGTGGATACTTTCATTTCTTACAAACTTCATTCAGCCTGTGATATTCATGGTGGTCTTCAAGACTCCTCCACAGGTAAATTTCAATCAATTAATTTATATATAAATTTATCAGGTACATTGAGTTATCATATATTTTATAACTGTAGTATGAATGCTTATAACTTTGACAATATATTGATTCATATATATAATGATATAATATATGTCAGTGGTTTAATTCGTTCAAGAATATATTATATATATTATATATAGAGAGAGAGAGAGAGAGAGAGAGAGAGAGAGATTGCATTATAGCAGAATTATTAACCATGAGATTACAGAAGTGTTTAGTGGGATTAGTGGGTTTGGCTTCAGTTCCGGCGAATATTCTACTGTTGTGGCTTCAAGGACAGGAAAGATGCACGAAGACGGCCTTGAAGAGCCCCTACTAAATGGTGGAGTCCGTACAAACGACGTCACTCCATACAGTACGGCGGGAATATGCAGCGTCCTTGTGTTTTCTTGGCTAAATCCCCTACTTGCAACAGGTGCAAAACGACGTCTCGAGGTATAATATACGTATATATATACATCTTTAAAAATACATACATGCATGTATAACAGTACGTACGTATCATTTCATGTTGTTATTATACAACTAGCATATTGTGTAAATCCTATGCTATGTTGACATGATATTTTCATTTCTGATCTCAGCATCGTATATAAGTATATCTTATATTCAGTATATGCTTTTACGTGAACTGACAACGACTCAGGACGAAAAACATTATATTATATAAAAATACACTATTATACACAATATGTTGACTGATTAACTTTTTACTTACTTTATTATATATGCAATGGCATATTTATACTAATATATAAATGTAATAGCCTGAGGACCTGCCCCAGTTAGCAGAAGCACACCGTGCTTACGCAGCATACAGCAAATTACAAGAGGAATGGGAGAAGTCAACGGAGGTCAGCGACAGGTCAAGGGCAGTCAACACGGGAGGACGCTCCTTAATGAGAACTCTTATCAAGTGTTTCTGGAAGGAGGCTGCCGTAGTTGGAGTTCTCGTGGTTATAAACTCCGTGTCTCAATACGTAGGACCATATTTAATCGACGACTTTGTAACGTATTTGAGGTAATTAGTAATATACTTAATTATGGTTATTAATTAATTTTTATAACTCAGTGGTGTAAGGAGGTTCCGTTATGAAGGTGCGATTCTGGTTACTACTTTTCTTGGGACAAAGATAGCGGAGAATTTTGCTTTCCGGCAATGGATTTTCTTGGTTCGTACACACACGCGTGTGTGCGTGCGTAAATATATAACTATTATTAAAATGTTTAGGTACAAGCTCTAGCAGTGAAGATAAGGGCAGCGTTAATAGCATGTGTATATCGAAAGGGTTTAAGGTTGTCCAACCAGTCGAGGCAAAGTTGCACTAGTGGAGAGATTGTTAATTACATGGCAGTGGACGTTCAAAGGGTTTTAGACTTTACGTGGTTCATGCATGACATGTGGATGGTACCATTTCAGGTACGTGCGTGTGTGTATATAACAATATGATACAATATAATATAATTTTACAGTTAGTCCTCGCCTTGGCCATATTGTATAGCAAGTGGGGCTTGCAGCAATTGCCACATAATTTCAACAATATTAACAGTGGCCTGTAATGCACCGCTTAGCAGGATGCTAGGTAATAAGTTTAATTAAAGTTTTAAACTTTATAAATTTTATTATTTATTAATTTGACAGAGAAATATCAAGATGAGATAATGCAAGCCAAAGATGTTCGTATGAGAGCAACCACAGAGTGTTTAAAAAGTATGAAGATATTAAAACTCCAAGCGTGGGAAAAAGCTTATTTAAAGAAGCTTGAGGATCTTCGAAATGCTGAATATAAATCCTTAAAAAAATCATTCTATGCACGGGTACTTGTGTGTGTGTGTGTGTGTGTTACACAAAGGGTGTACTAATGTATTTTACAGGCGGCAATAAATTTTATTCTGGATAAGCCCAAGTATTGTGGGGATATTCACATTCGGATCTTGCGTGTTGTTGAAGATACCACTTTACTACAGGAAGAGTGTTATCGGCTCTTGCAACTTCAGAATTCTTCAGGAGCCCCTTACCAGCTTTCCAGAGTGTTTATCTGCTTTTTGCGCAGGTAAAATATATATACTCTATACAATGTGTGTACATATATGAATATATGACTATAATGGTTTTTCAACTAATTAGTTTGTTAACCTCAGGCAAGAGTCTCGGTTGGCCGTCTGAGCAGCTACATGCAGGAGCAAGAGCTCCAGGATGATGCTGTCTTACGAGAAGGAGGTACATACAAGGAGTGTGTGTGCACAGACATACATACACAGAGCTTATTTACTTGTAGATACTGGGTCTTATGAACATGCAATACAAGTGGAAGATGGAGAGTTCAGCTGGGATGGTGATAAGGTTACTTTGCACAGCGTTAACCTCAACGTCCGGAAGGAACGACTGTGATGGTTTGTGGGGTTGTCGGTTCAGGAAAGTCGAGCTTGCTTTCTTGTCTTCTTGGAGAAATGGCAAAGATTTCTGGACAGGTAACACACATACACACATACACATCATTTGTGTACCAGAGACATATTTCTACATACATAATCTAACTAATATACACGACTTTAGGTGCATGTGAGGGGAAGAACAGCATATGTAGGCCAAACAGCATGGATACAAAGTGGGAAAATTGAAGATAATGTACTGTTTGGAAGTGAAATGGATAGAAAGAAGTATGATTATGTTTTGGAGATTTGCCAACTGAAGAAAGATCTTGAGGTACGTTTAAACACACATACATATGCACACGCGTGTACTTGTGTTTTAGGTGCTTCCATATGGTGATCAAACTGAATTGGAGAACGTGGAATTAACTTAAGTGGTGGACAGAAGCAGAGAGTACAACTTGCTCGAGCGGTTTATCAGGATGCAGATGTTTATCTCCTTGATGATCCATTCAGTGCTGTAGATGTTCAAACCGGAACTCAAATTTTCAGGGTTAGCACTACAGTGTGCGTTTGTGCGTGCGTGCGTGCGCGTGTGTGTGTGTGAGAGAGAGAGAGTTATTGACTTCCTGCAATTTTAGGAATGTGTTCTGGGTGCATTGGCGTCCAAGACCGTCATTCTAGTGACGCATCAAATGGAGTTCTTACCTGCTGCTGATCTTATCTTGGTACTCTCTCTCTCTCACACACACACACACGTGCTAATGCATATACACATATGTATTTTCCAGGTGCTGAAGGATGGTCATATAGAACAATCTGGAACTTACAGCCAGCTTTTAACAGAGTCAACCAACTTCAGTGAATTAGTTGGGGCACACAATAAAGCCATGGATATTGTTAATGAAGCCCAGAAATCACTAAAGCTAGGTGTGTGTCTCTGTGGTGTGTGCGTGTGGGTTTCCTATGTGTACAGACATGCAATACATATATGTATGCATGCTGATTTTTCATATTCATTTCAGATGATAGCATAGAAAACATTCTGGATAATGAAGAAAAACCAGAAGAACAGGTAGAATCTAAGGAGGCTGTTGAAGAAAAAACACAGCTTGTCCAAGAAGAAGAACGAGAACAAGGTATGCATATTATCTACCGTGAACTTGTATTTTACTATCGGTATATACATACATACATGTAAACACGTACTAGATCATTAGAACTAAATGACGGTTCAAATAGGGGTGTTAACTTGAAAGTGTATTGGAGCTACTGCACAGCAATATACAAAGGAGGATTAATACCATGTATATTAGCTGCACAGCTTTTCTTTCAACTTCTTCAGATAGGATCCAATTGGTGGATGGCCAGTGAAACTCCCACAACAAAGCAGCAAGGAACTCATTTCGATCCTACAAGGTCTCTCTCTCTCTCTCTCTCTCTCTCTCTCTCTCAGTCAATTAAATTCTCAGAATTTAAAACTTTACAGGCTGATTATGGGATATGGATTGCTTTCATTAGGAGCTCGTTTTTCAATTTTATGAGAGTTTTAATTCTCAGCGTAATCGGTTTAAAGACGGCTCAGAAGTTCTTCTTTGACATGCTCAACTCTATATTTCACGCTCCCATGTCTTTCTTTGATTCTACACCAACTGGACGTATTTCTTAGTCGGGTATGTGTGTGTGTGTGTGCTCTTTATATATAATAACATTGTGTTTGTTTTTCAGGCTTCTACTGATCAAAGTTCATTAGACTTGAGTGTGCCTTACCGTCTTGGAGCCGTGGGAAATAGAGCCATACGGCTTTTGTGTACTATTGGTGTAATGTCTCAAGTTGCTTGGCAAGTCTTAATTGTGTTCGTTCCAGTTTCCATTCTCTGCATTATGTTACAGGTAGGTGCGCGTGCGCGCGCGATGTGTATGTATTAATAACACTTTTGTTTAACAGAAATATATATTTCATCTGGTCGAGAACTAGCAAGGATACAAGGAGTACAAAAGGCACCACTTATACACATTTTGCAGAGACTATAGCAGGTGCAGCGACTATAAGGGGTTTTGAACAGGAGGAGCGTTTTAAAGAGAAACCTGTATCTAGTCGACAGTGCTGGGAGGGCCATTTTCTATTCTGCTGCTGCCATGGAGTGGGTTTCTCTGAGGCTTGAGCTTTTAACAAATATTGTCTTCTCGTTCTGTCTTATCTTGCTTATTCTCTGCCTTCTGGAGTCATCAAACCGAGTAAGCTGCGTGTGCGTGCGTGCGTGTGTGTTTGGATAAAGCATTAAGCAACTTGATACAGGTTTAGCTGGGCTTGCTGTAACTTATGGATTGAATTTTAAACGTGGTACTTTCGGTGTTCATATGGAACCTATGTGAGGTAGGCAGAAAATAATATCTGTGGAGCGCATTCAACAATATACTCGTATTCCAAGTGAGGCACCTTGGGAGATTGAAGCATGTAAACCTCCCCACACTTGGCCTTCACAAGGAAACGTCCAGCTCGTAAACCTCCAGGTATAACTAACGTGTGCGTGCGTATGTGTATGTGTATATTTATTTAGTTTTTTCTAGATACGCTACAATGAGAATGCGCCACTGGTGTTACATGGATTAAACTGTGAGTTTCCTGGCGGCAAGAAAGTAGGTGTTGTGGGAAGAACAGGCAGTGGAAAATCAACTTTAATACAAGCTATCTTCCGAATCATTGAGCCAGCAGCAGGAAAGGTACACATCTCTCTCTCTCTCTCTCTCTATCTATCTATCTATATATATAGATTGTCATCGATGGAGTGGATATAACTCAAATAGGACTACACAACCTGAGGTCCAAGTTAAGTATCATTCCACAAGATCCTACACTCTTTGAAGGCACTGTTCGTTACAATCTAGATCCTCTCGGACAATACTCTGATACACAACTATGGGAGGTAAGTAGTATTATACGTATGTATGTAGGGACATACGTATCTAATACTCGTATGTATTGGCAGGCACTGGATAGTTGTCAACTTGGTGATTTGGTACGCAGTAAAGAGAAAAACTTGAATCAGCTGGTAATTTATTAAACTGTTTAGATAATTATCTAAATATTTATATTTTGTGGGTTTTTTTATACAGTGAGTGAGAATGGGGAGAATTGGAGTGTGGGGCAAAGGCAGTTGTTTTGTTTAGGACGTGTAATGCTTAAACAAGCTCGTGTTTTAGTGCTGGACGAGGCGACAGCATCCGTGGACAGTGCCACTGATGGAGTTATACAGTCCACTATAAGTAACAAGTTCCAGGGTTGTACTGTTATCACTATTGCTCACAGGCTTCCTACTGTTGTTGATAGTGACTATGTGCTCGTCCTCAGCGATGGTAAGTTGCGTGTGTGCGTGTGCGTGTGTGTGTGTGCGATTATGGAATGATTTGTTTGTAGGACGGATAGCTGAATATGATGAGCCAGCCAAGCTGCTAGAAAGAAGCTCTTCACACTTCTTCCAATTGGTCTCAGAGTATTCCAAGAGGTCTTTTGGTTAAATGAACTCTTAACGTTATTATTAATGTTTTACTTTACGTGTACAAATAGTGTATATGTGTGTGTAAATTTATATTAAGAAATTTAAATGGTGAAATTTATACAGTGAAGCATATTTTAAACATACAAACACATAGTTTTTTTTTCAATAAACCAAAATATATCATTAGTGTATCATTTAAAATATAAAATCTTATTAACTTTTGTTTCTTAAATTTAAGCTGCACAATTAAGAACTTTAAGGCTGAAACAGACTATAATTTGTGTGAATTATTTATACAATTAGTTTATAATATTATTTTAAATATTATACACACAAAATGTATAAATATTGTATACATAACAAGAAATAAAAAAGTTTCTTGTAAACTCATAAATTTATTAGAGCATGTTAATAAGATTGGTTATCTCAAAAAATGTTTTGAATTATATAGTAATTAAATTAATATTTGTGTCATTTAATTATATAATCCATACAAATGTGTGCGTGTACAACTTATAAAAAACATGTAATAAATAAGTGAAATAGAAATACAAAGCAATGCAACTTTATTAAAAGTCTTTATTAAAATTACAAACTAAAGATGTTAAAAACAATATAATATAGTATCCACAATCTATATTTACTTCATCTTATCATTATGTAAATTTAATGTTAATCACCATTATAATTTATATATCTTTTGCTTTTGTGGCGTGTATATACTTATGCTAATAACTACTAATTATTTATTTCCACTAAACCGTCTAATTAGAATATATTCTTAAAGAATATTATCCAAACCAAAAGAACTGGTTTTTAAGTGTGAAATAATAAAATAAATTAAATTATACCCTAAGCGAAAGGGATTGAAGATGAGCATTACATACTTCGTATCTCTAATTATTTTTAGGTTATAGGATTTCTGTATTATTACATATTATTTATAAATAATGAACAAAGTCAACAGTTACCATTGTTGTCAATCCACCGGTCGATGGCGCATCAACTTACACTCATCAGTCAACTATGGGTCAATCATTCTTAGAGTTAGCATTTTTGTGAATCACTTGTCTACTTGTCTTTCAAAATAAATAAATAAATAAATTATTGTTGGAACTATTTTAAAGAAATAGATACAACGAAAAAACAAATACAGACTCTCAAACTTGTCATCCCAACTTGGAATAATCTTCTTCGACCGGCTTTTTTGAGGCGGTGGAGTTGATATCGAACGTGTTCGTTGTTGTCGTCTCCTGTACCTGTTGTGGCTCTGCTTCAACCTCTTGTCCCAGCTTGTTGGTCCATAACCGGAGGCAGAGGTAGGCTCCTGCTTGCTCGTTGGCACACAACCACAATAGATCCTCACACTCTTTCAACTCCTTGACCGCAAAGAGTTCCAAGCTTCTAGCTTTTGCTTGGTCTCAGTGGTGCAACATCAAGTTGTCTTGCAGTTTGTGCTAAGGACATGCTTACAAACGAATATCAGGCACGGACACCCTTTATCGTATGCATACCGATAGAAAACACATTGCCAAGAATCGCTCACCAGGAAGGTGTATTGCTCAGTGGCATCATCGGGTTGTGCCATGTTCCTACTTCGTCCATGCTGCTTAGGCCTTGGTTTGCCGGCATAGCCACACTCATCCTCTTCCTAACGAAAAACTGACCGCCCTAGCTGCTCCTCAGCACCGCCAGAATCCATCCGTCGGAACCTAGCAGAATATTTCTAAATTTTCTTCCAAAATCTAGTTTAATAACTTCCTTAGTTACCAATATTAAATTGTGGCTAATTTTTGCTATAGTGAAAGAGCGGATATATAAAATGAAATGTCAGATACTATTCCATTACAAAACCCTGCTTATATACGGGAGACCTCCTGCCATGTGGCACACATGTGACACGTGGCACTGACACATGGGGGCCAGATCACCACCCATGTGTCACTACGCATGTGCGTATATACACATGCGTATATACAGTATGTTACCTAATATACAGTATCTTACATTATCCTCCCCTCTGCGGTTGTGTAGATGGTGATGGATCTGATGGTCCTGGATCCGTGTGAGCTGGGCCATCTAAGGTATGACCAAATGTACTCAACGAGTCTCGAACGACAAACCGTTTCATTCGAACCACGTGAACTATCTCAACCTCATGAGATCCCACCAACTGTACTTGATATACCTGAGGACCAACCTTTCGGAGTACTCGGTAGGGACCAAGCCACTTGTGTAATAAACCAGTTGCAAGCCCAGGTGCAGTCAGCTTGGGAAAACGTACCAGGACTAAGTCACCGTCAGCAAAATCTGGTGGAATTTGATGTCGTGCATTGTAAGAAGATTGCTGCCGCATTTGAGCTCGACCAAGATGTTCAGCAGACTCTGCACGCAGAAGAGGCAAAACAGCATCCAAATGTCGAGCCCACATCTTTGCATCCTCGGCACGTGGCAGATTCGATGATAACCCCAATTCACTAGGCAACTTAGGATCATATCCATACAATGCCTTGAATGGAGAGATACCAATCGAACTCTGAATGCCTGTTACATAAGCAAATCTCAAACATCGCAAATACCAATCCCAGTCCGTGTGATTGAAGTTCACATACTTCGAGATCATACCCTTGAAGGTCCGATTCAATCGCTCCACCAAACCATCAGTTTGTGGATGATACGGAGAGGCAAATGAATGTTTTACCCCTAACCTCTCACACAACACTCGGAATACCTCTGCAATGAAAGCGGGGCCATTGTCTGATAACATCCGCTCTGGACAAGAATGCTGCAAAACCACATTATCGAACAGAAACAAAGCTGTTGACATGGCAGTTGCATCCGGAAGAGCACCAACCTCCACCCATCGAGTTAAATAATCAGATACAACAATGATGTACTGGTTACCTTGAGAAGAACGTGGAAAAGGTCCCATTAAATCCACTGCAATTAACTCAAAAGGGCGAGAGACATTGATGGATTCCAACACCCCATGGCCCGAGTCGTAGAGGAATTCCGAGTTTGACAAGTGGGACACTTTGAATATACCTGATCACATCACCACGCATGCTGGCCAATAAAATGATCGGCGCAGCTTCTCCAACACTCGTTGGTGACCAAGATGACCTCCAACAATAGGTGAATCATGATATGCTCGAAGAAGGTGTGGAACATATGTAGAGGGTACAGCCAAACGCCATCTGTCCTCTGGATTTGTCCCAATAAAATACAATAAACCATCCTGAAGTCGAAACTGAGCATGATATTGTCGAAACCGAGGTTCGGAAGACGGATTGCAAACGCATCGCGTCCATTCATTTTGAGCCTCTGTTCCATGGTAAGTCGGCATCGAATACCTGAGGGGCTTGTATCAAACCGAATGCTGCAGCTACTGCATGAGCAGGCAAAGTGGAATCGGAGAGGGGTGCTCGAGAAAGTGCATCCGCATCCACCATTGTTCGCCCAGGCCTGTGCACCACCTTAAAGTTATATACCTGGAGACGTAATGCCCATCTGGCTACGCGACCCACTAAATTCTTCCGTTTTAATAAGGAAGTGACAGCAGCATGATCACACTCCAAAATTTTCCACTCCATGTAAGTAGGCATGAAGTCGTTCAAAACCCCAAACAGCAGCAAGGCATTCTTTTTCAGTAGTGGAATAATTCCGCTCAGCCGGCGTGAGTACTCGACTAATGTAAGCCACCGGGTGTCGAATTGAAGAATCCACAGCATCAGTTTGCATCAATACACCACCAATACCAACATCTGAGGCATCTACTCGTAAAATGAACGGACGAGTAAAATCTGGGTATTGAAGCAATGGTGGAGTTGTCAGGAACTCTTTTAACTGGTCAAATGCCTGCTGACACCTGCGAGTCCACCTGAAAGATACCTGTGGACGAACTAACTCCCGAAGAGGGGCAGTTCGATCAGTGAGATGATCGATGAATCGACCCAAGTACTGCACCGTGCCCAAGAAACGTGGACTTCCTGTACTGTACGGGGACGAGGGAACTCTCGAACAGCTCGCAACTTCATTGGATCCACCTGTAAACCCTCTCGAGATATACGGTAACCCAAGTAAGTGGTGTCGGTCGAACCAAACACACACTTTTCAAGTTTCAACTTCAGGCCAACTTCTCGAAATCGATCAAGAACGCGCCGTACATCACGAATGTGATCCTCCCAAGAACCAGACCCATGAATGAGCACATCGTCGATAAAATCGGCAGTGATATCAGGCATATCGGAAAGAAGCTCATCCATCATGCGTTGAAAGGTGGCAGGAGCTGAAGTCAATCCAAAAGGCATGACCAAAAACTCGTAAAGACCAAATGGTGTCCGGAAGGCCGTTTTTGGAATATCCTCCTCAGCCATAGGAACCTGCCAATATCCTGATGCCAAATCCAACTTAGTAAACCATCGACTCTGACCCAAACGATCTAATAGATCGGCAGAGTTCGGAAGTGGATAGACATCTTTGATGGTAACATCGTTAAGAGGTCGGTAATCCACACAAAATCGGAGAGATCCATCAGGCTTGGGAACCAAATGAGGTTCACATGCCCATGGACTCCGTGACGGACGACACACTCGTTTACCAATCATATCAGTAACAGCTGTTCGCATGGCTGATAACTCCTTTGGTGACCTGCGTCGAACCGGGACTTTGAAAGGCTTTGCATTGCCGGTGGGTATACAGTGTCGAGTCTTCACACGTGCACCTTGGGACAGATCAAATTTGAACAAACTTGCATACTGTTTCTTAAGTTGTTCGATGCAGTGTGCTCGACACTCAGGTGACGGATCCGGCATTTGAACCTGTTGAGATGAACACCACCCAAGACCGGAATCAAAGGAGCTGTATGCGTGATACAAACAGCAACAAACTTCTCTGGACGTAAAGGAACAGACTGCAAAGACACAGACTCCAAGCGTAATACAGGAGGAGAGAGTGAAAAATCACATGTACCTTTCGACTGCTTTAACCAATCACATCCCAGAATGATGTCAAAGACCTGGGAAGGGACAACCCTAAGAGACCCAGAGGGAAACTTACAGTTGGCACCCATAACCAGCGTAGTCGAAGTGGTGTACTGTGATACTGCACGAGACTGCCCATTACCATATAAAATGTGCAAGACCTTATCTGCTCGTCTCAAGGGTAATGAGCACCGATGCGCTAGAGAAGTAGTTATGGAAGACATACTAGATCCTGTATCCACAAGTACTGTGACTGAAACATCATTCACTCGTGCAGAAAATGTGAAAACTGGATGATTGGTGGAACTTGCAAACCTTGATATGCATAGCGAAAAAAGCATGGAGGTGAGTTTCCATCGCACGGGATCCCTCCGTCGCCCGTACGATTACTGGTTTTCCGCAACAGATCCACCCGCAAGAGAGCGTCATCATCTGGAAGCTCATCATCAGACATAATGGCCGCCACAGGTACACCATCCGGAACATATGGTCGCCAGCCTGGATGTGGTGGACGCCAATCAGGATACACATCGCATGCCCGCCAAGTATGTCCAGGTGCCCAACAGGCCCAATGAACTTGATTGGGTCGACCTGCATTGTTCCGATTCCTCCTGTCACGAATCCGTGGATTTTGACCACCACGGGCAGGAACTGGAGCAGGTGCAGGACGATTTCGTGGAGGTGGTCCACGGGGTGGGCCCCGAGGTCGACCACGAAAGGCTTGTCGTGCGGGCACATATGCAGCAGCATCAACCTCCATTGGATCAGCACGCTGAACAAGAGGAGCAGGTAACCCAAGGGGAACACGGCCCTCACCAGGCACCAACTCAAAACGTTGAGCTAGTGCAAAAGCTTCCTCCAATGTGGTAGGACGAAGAGCCCGAACGAATCGAACAAGTTCGGGTCGCATAGTTGGCCATAACATACCGAGCTTAATGGCTCAGGCATGTTAGGATATGCACGCCGAACTAAATCCCCGAACCTAATACTGAACCGCATAACAGACTCACCAGGATGTTGTCGTATCGCATGCAGTTGTTGGAAAGCATCATCTGAATCCTCAACTTTGCCAAACGTACGTTTGAGGCATTCCGTTAACCGATTACTATTGGCTTGAATCTCCGCAGCCAATCCATTATACCACTTGAGCGCAGGGCCTTCCAAACATGTAGGGAATTCTCTGAGAGCACGGGCTCATCCCAACCATGGTAACGAACAATGACTTGGAAATGATCAAACCAGTGGTATACATCATCTCCCGGATCACCACAAAAAGATCGGGGTCGAACCCTCGGATTTGTGGCCTGTGAAGAAGATGAAGGAGTACTAGAAGCAGATCCCCCGGCATGAGGCTCAGACGGGGAAGAGGAGGACGAACCCTCAACAAAGCGCTCCAACAACTTAGTTTGTGCATCAATAGCAGTAGCAATAATGCTAAAAGCCGTCTCCATATTCATTGTCATGGAAACAAGAAAAGGAAAAGGCGGAAGAAAGGAATACCCAACTTCTCCACCAATGAAAGAGCAGATATATAAAATGAAATGTCAGATACTATTCTTACAAAAACCCTGCTTATATACAGGAGACCTCTGCCACGTGGCACACATGCGACACGTGGCGCTGACACATGGGGCCAGATCACCACCCATGTGTCACTACGCATGTGCGTATATACACATGCGTATATACGGTATTTACTAATATACAGTATCTTACAATAGCAGTTTTGCTAATATATCTTAAATTTAAAAATTAATTTAATTGAGATGAAGTTAAAATAATTAATTAATCTTACTTCTAAAGTCAACATATATATCTGATGTTAGAATTTTAATTTAGAGATTAACATGTGGCAACATGTGAATCTCAAGTGGCCAACCTCAAGCCTTTAAAGACAACCCCTAAAGCATGACCTAAATACCCAAATAAATTTAAGTACTCTAAAATGACTATCCCTCGAACTTTAAAAGATAATCTGAGTAGACCTTAAGATTTTGCCTTGAAAGACTTAGATAAGCTCATGCCCTAACCATACTAAGGAGACATGCCTTGCACATACCTCCGTGACAAAGTTTAGGTATCGCGTCTTACCCCTTAAGAAATCACCCTCATCCGGGAGTACAACCTATGACTAACCCTTAAAAATTTGAGTGGCTAAGTCATACTTTAGTCCTAGGATTAGTACTTAGTGAGAACACAAGTGTTCTACTAAGTAAACTCCTTAAGACCAGGTTTGGATATCCTTTCACGAGTGCATCACAAAAAGGGCTTTTGCTAATGAGCTTAGGTTGTTGAACCCTTGGATCCCAAAGAGAACACCCCCTAGCCAAGTGTGCAATAACACACTTAGTTACGAGAACCTAAACTTCCCTTGAGCTGATGCCAACACCTTAATGCGAACACAAGCATGCCTGCCTGCTAGAGTATCTAGGCATTGATCCCATGAGACAACCCCAAAGAACATGCCTCAGGCGTTTACTGTGTGCCATTCCATCTTCATGTGACATTGTTTCCCAATATGTGGGCTATCATGTCATAGCCCCTTAATTTCAAGTGTGGCATTAGATGCCACAAATGTGGCTCTTAAATGCCAACTCTAGAACCCCTTCGTGAACTCTCAAGAATTTGGTAAAGAAAATCAGCTAGCTAAAATCCTACGCCCACAATTGGACAAAGACACAAATGTGCCCTACTTAGCTATGAGTGCTATTCTTAGCTTGACGTGAAGGAGGAGGTTGGAGACAAGCCTTAACCTCTGCAGTCTAACAAGACATCCCAAGTATAGATTCACTAACATTAAGGGTAGGATACCATAAAGGTGGACATACCTTTATTATCTGGAAGTTAAGGTGGCACAATAAAGGGTTGTGCCTTGATGACACAGTTAAAGCTTGCACTGATAAAAGAATAACGAGCTTAGTTATGAACCTAGGAACCCTCACTACATATATTACTTAATATATGTGATAGAGCCCCCTTGTTTTTCTGTTTTGTAGAGTGGGTTGCATGAAATTTTATTTCTAATGATTTAATGACCTATCAACACCAAAACCCTAACCCAAGGGGTTTAAGGCAAACGATCAACCCTAGGGGTGTTTCTACCTATATCTAACATGCCAAACTCACCAGAACTAGTCAATAATTCAATCGAGACACGAAAAAATGAGGCTAAGAGTTTTTTAAATAGAAGTGTTAACTTCGCCTAGAGTTTCTTGTAAATACTTAATGACACCGGGCCGGACCATCATATATACCCAAATGCATTAAATGGGCCTATTTCTTCTATACCTAGGGTTTATCAACATAATTCAGTAGGGAACAACAGTCAACTCCAAAGTAAAAATAAATGTCATAATAAAAACTATGACACTCTCTCCACCTTTGAAAATGTCAACATCCTTGTTGACAAATAACACTAACTCCAATACTAGATAATGTTAAAGAAAATTAATCAAAACTAAACATTTATCAGAATCAAGCTTTTTTCCGATACAAGAGTACTATTTTCGAAACCTTGTTCTTTGTAAACATGTCAATCTGGTTAGAGGCGATCCTAGAGGTGCATGGCTATACACATATATACAATAAGGTCATGCCAACATGAAAATAGCCCATCCATTTGGTGTGTCATTGACATAAATTCATTTTTGATGGGAACCAAATTTAAGTCAATTATGTGATCAAGTGTCATAGTACTGCCATTCCCTTTCACAACCAACTTTGTACTCTTTCATAACACCGACTAGTTCATAGAGCAGATAAGTTAACATATCAGACTTTGTTAAGTCATTTATAACCAATCTTAAAAAGACTGTCATAAATATTTTCAAAGTATAAAGTATAAATATCTTAACAAATGAGGTGATAGGAAACCTTATATTCTTGAATCGAATATTGACCATACACTAGGGACTTTGGATCATAATCATCAAGAAGGAACATCATCTTTTTGATTTAATTTAGCCACTTGATATTATTCTTTCACAAATATTGAATCAAACTTAATGAACACCATCAAATCTTGAATTAAGAAAGTCCCACTTTTTAATATTCCCGTGATTGAAGATACATACTTTGTATATTTTCTGAGTGCCCATATTTGCAATCATGATGCAAAGTCAAGAAACTGACTTTTGAATAACTGTATTGACTCTGAAACCGAAAACTAGCTCCAACTTTAAATTCCACGAGATAACGACTTCTCTAAAGAGGTACATACATCAAACCACCAAAATGAATATCCAATTGTTTTGACTCATCGAGCCTTCCAAACATAACCTATCAAACTTAGAAAGTTTCCTTACTTAGTTAATAAGTAGAGTGAAGAATCTTAATTGATGCTCTTGTTAATAAAGGAATCCTGTTTAAAAACTTATTCCCATAGTGCAAACAACAACACTTCAAATTTTAAGCTTAAAGAGTTAAGAATGAAAAACACAAGTGTGCGTTGAACGCCTTCACTATGCAAATCCTTCTATACTCAAGAAACTAAAAGTGTAAACATATATTTCCAATATTTCGTTTCTACCACAAAACTACCATCTACCACAAAACTGCACTAATAAGAATTTAGTATTAAATCCCTTTATTGCCATAAGTTATAATTCAATCTCCTTCTCATGATCCCACATGAAACAATTTCATAGTTAGTTAGTCGAGCTAACTAACTTGAATATAAAGTGAGCACTTACAATTAACCAAGTTATATTTGTCCAAATCAAGTGACTTGAACTTAGTAAACTATTATATCTAATGTTACTTGTAACTAGCATCATCAAAATATTGTGAACATTGGGTAATACTTTGATTACATTAGATATTAAACTAATTATTTAACATATCGATCATATGTTAATACCCAACTTTTGTTGTATTATAAGTCCAACACCATAACCTGTTTTTTGAGTTACACTCTCGAAAACACCGCACTATAATGAAAACTCGTTTCGCAATTTCTATTAGAATGTAGTGTTCACTCTTATGTTTGATTATGCCCCTTTTCCCAAAGTCAAAGTTGTACATTTAAACATAAGCATTTCCTCGTTTTAACACTATTATGGAATCCCATATTGAATCTTGACCTAAGTCAAAACTCAATGGACATGATCCGTTCTCAAATCATCATGTTATCTCAATTTTATGCACCTTAAAGAAAAAGAATTTTTTTTCCAATAATGTACATACTTTAGCATATCACATGATCCACTTTACAAGACTTAGTTTGTAAGTCAGAACAATCTAGCTTGCCATGTCTTGTAGAGTGTAAACATAAGGTAAAGTAATATGGACAAACATATTAAGAAAGTAACTTGGGCAATTATATGGTAAAGTAACTTGGCATGCAACTTGGAAGTTGCATTCCGAGTGAGGACCAACTCTCTATGTAGAATTCAGACGTGTTAACTGAAAGTGAAAGTACTTCAAGATCTTAGAAGTAAGTAAACCTTGAACACATTATACTTTAGGATGTCCTACTAACCGCAGAGAACATGCCTCCGATACCAATTCTCAAAATGTTAACCTGGAGGGTTAACAAGTGGCAAACTCATCGTGACTTACCCCTTGAGGAATTACCTTCATCGGGGAGTACAACCCCTTTAGGGTAACAAGGGTGCCTAAACCACGATATAACCCCTAAAGGTTTGAGTGGTTAAGTCACACCTTAGACCTAGGGCTAGTAACTTAGTGAAGATAGGAGGGTGTGCCGAAGGCAAACATGAGTGTTCTACTAAGCAAACTCCCCAAGGTTAGGTTAGGATAACCCTGAGTACATGACCTTCTATCTCATAATTTTTATTATGACTTAACTTTTTACTTTGAAGTTAATTGTTGATTATGTAACGACCCTAGATGTAATGAGAAATAGCCATGCTTAATGCACTTAGGTTTAAGGGTTTTCAAAGAAACTCTAGGCGAAGATAGAACTTACCTTCTAGAAAACTCTCCCCCGGTTTGATGTTCAAGTTAGGTTTCCTCAAAAAGGTATAGCTTGTCAAAAAGGAGGGTTGGCCTAACCCTAAGGTTGCCCTAACCCCACGCCCTAATACCCCCTAGGGGTTAGGTTAGTAGTTAGGTCATCTCATTTCATTAAGGGCTAGCATTCCGTGGGTAGCCCACTTACTCATTTAAGAAAATAGATGGGGGGTGGGGGGGGGGTCCATCACATATATAAGATAGAGTATATTAGTGAGAGTTCTTGGGTTCAAAAGAGAGCTTGTTATTCTCATACTGATGCAAGTTAAACTTGTGTCATCAAGGCATAACTCTCCATTGTGCCACCCTAACTTCCACATGATAGGGGTATTTCTACCCTTATCATTGACAGGATTTTGCCTTGTGACCGGGTACGTCACGTCCAAGGAGTTAGTCAATTCTTTGGTTTGTCACCCCACTTGTAAGCCTGAAAAGAATTGCCCGAGTTTTACATTCCGCAAGACTAGTGGATGAAGCCTTGCTTAGGCACACTCATCCCACACAAGCTAGGAACGATACTTATAGCTCGGCTAGCCTACACATCCTGACTTACGAGGTGAGCCTTAATTGTGGACTTGGCCAACTAGGGGTGTGAGTTCCTAAAGAAGGCAAGTTTCTAATACGGTACTTTACCAATATCATGGGGGTTTTCAGAGAGGGATTCCAGAGTTGACATCTGGAAAGCCGCCTTCATGGCACCATAACAATTGGTATCAGAGCAAGTTCTCTAGGTCAGTAGGATTGCCTAAAGTCATAGGGTGTTTTAATGTTTAGATAACTCTAAATTTCTAATTTACTCTATCACTTTGGGTTGACATGTTTGTATTCTGCATAGAAAGTTTTAAATCATGTGAGTTATCAATTTTCAAAGAACACTTGCTGAGCAAGTCGGCGTGAGATTTTAGGTATGTCAAAGTCTTATGTTGGTTCAAGCTGATGTATGTGGGTGTACAACCTATGCAGAGTGTTTCCAACTTCGTAACCAAGTATATTCTCCAAGTGTTGAAATTAGGGTTCAATACGATGAGCAAGAAAAAGCAACTAGAGCCTAAGGTAAAGAGGGCTGTCGCAAAGGTTCAAAATGAGGAGATGGATGAAGTAGGTCAACCCTTAGAGTTAGACAGTGGCCTGGTTGGCGAGAATAATGATGGATGCCTTAAACAAACTTCAAGGGGATGTTTTAAAGTTGAACAATCGAATCAATAACTTTGCATTCGGATTCAAGCAACTACCATACCAGATGTTCTACAGCCAGACACACGAAAAAAGTAGAAGCATAATTTAGAGTCAGGTTCTTTTGAATCAGATTCTTTGACAGAAGAATATGGTGGAGGTCCTAGTAAGTTTAAGCTGGTCAAGCCTTCAGATTTTATGAGTTCAAAAGATTACAAAGTTCTAGATGACTAGTTGTATGATATGAAAAGTTATTTCGAGGCCGCTTCCATGAGAAAGACACAGAAAAGGTTGCATGTGCCAAGCAAGATTTGGTGGTGGATTGTTAAAGGTGAACGTGGATACCGACACAACTGAAAGCGCATGAAAAAGAAGATCAAAAAGCAGTACATGTCGGATGACCTTGGATTGCAATTGCATGCTGACTTGGCACTTTGTAAATAAGGAATTCATGGAAGCCTAATGGACCATGTTTTTGATTTGAAAGTGTATGGCATTTGATGCAATATGACTGATGATGAAGCACGAAGTTGCTTCATGGCCAGCTTGAATGAAAAGACTTGAAGGGAGATCCTAAGGTCCAGCCAATAAGCTATCGAGAATGTCAGAGGCAGCGCAAAAGGTTGCTTACAACATGTCGTTTAGAAGACTTGTACAATAAAAGCGATGAACCAAAACTTAAATCGTGGAGTTATCCTTTAAAGTCTGGATGGAGAGGGTTCGATAAAAGACCTACATAATCTCATCAAATTGAAGTGCAAGTCCCTTTGTTAACAGTTCCAAGTTTTTAAACACATCAAAACCCACCAAATTGCAGAAACTGTTAGTGTTATCACCACTCAATAGGCAAGGCCCAACTCTGAAGTTTGCTCCTCCACAATCTACAAGCGGAGTCTCAAAGTGTTATAATTGTAATAAATCTAGTCATTTTGCTAAAGATTGCCGGGCACCGTCACAACAATCGATACATTTTAAGCAATGGTAAAAGAGAAAGTTGTTGAACTTGAAATGCTTGAAGATCCAGAAGACGAATCAGAAAAGATAAATGTGTGCTAGACACAACCTACTTTTTCATTATCAAGACAAAACTAACCCTTTGCTATATCTGATAGAAGGATACGAGGGGACTGAGTTCGAATAATAATCAATACTAGAGCAACATACAACTTCATATCAACTAGTTAGCTAGTTGATTGAATTTAAATATAACAAAGATGAGTAAATAAGATTATTTTGATAAAGGTTTTTAAAATATTCATAAATAGCAAGGGTAATTCCTATCCAAATTAAAGGTTGAAAAGTTTAGACTATAATTGTCTTGAATATAACGGGGTTCGACTTTGTGTTGGGTATGGGTGGTTTCAAAACATATGCAAGTTAACTAAAATGGCATTTATAATCCCATTTTATATAATTAGCAATTTTAGCTATTTAATTAGCATTTTTTAATATTAAAGAATATTCTTTAGAATTATGTTTAAAACATAGAATATTCTTTAAAATATTCTATTTTGTATTTGACTCTTTAATAAATTATAGCATTCATTGAACAAAAATTAATAACATTATAAAATAGAATGTATTAATTATATAATTAAGATTGTATGCCTAATATAAAAATTAAGGATTAAGAGCATAAGAGGTACATTATATAATATGATGTTGTTATTAAAATATTAATATTTAAATATAACATTATTAATTAAAAATTTGTACTAGTAATAATATATATATATAAATCCTATAATAATATAGTCAATCTTCTATATCTTTTTATAAATTTATATAGTTAAGTAAACAATTTGGTACTATTATTAAAAAGTTTATAATAATTATGAATATTAAATATATGATATTTATAATTTTGTAATTGCTTTAAGCTTCAGAAAACATACATTCTTGCAGTTTTATTAATAGTGACTTTATTAACGCTTCTTGACATCCACCCATATCGAATGGATTTAACATTTATAAAACATGGTCTTTTTGATTGGGAGACCATGTTTTCTCTAGGCATCCATTATATTTTTGCTCTCCTTCTCGTGTCGCCTTTTTGTGGTTTAAACCATGCAACCTTAACATACTTTTTTATGATTACTTCAGGTGTGTCGATAATTTAATTCATCCAAATAGGCTGATTATATGCCTAAAGCATCTTGATTGCTGCAGATTTTCAAAAACTATGATAGTTCTCATTACTTTTAGGTTCCTTTGTCCAACAAAGTGTGGGGTTTGCACTTCCACATCACTACTGCTTCTATGTCGTCTGTGCTCAGTGATGTCATTTCAATCTTCTCACCTTGTTTTAGGCCAAAAGGGTGTTGCAATTCTGTACTTGTGACAGTAGGCCCTTCCAACTCTCGAACAACAAGTCTCCCAATAGTCGACCACATGCTTATATAGTTCTGAGTAACCAGTTGCCTTATCAGAATTCTTTGGCATCGATTTTTGAACCCATGCCACATATTTTTTGATGCCATCAATAATAACCTCTTGTTCCTTGAGCTGGGCACTCAATGGAATAGGGTCTGGTTGTCCTTCTGGGAGAAGTCCATCCTCTCCACTTTTGAAGAGCATTAAGCCCTCTTTCGGTAACCACTCCTGCTCTGATGGCCGTAACTTGTACTGCATAATAGGTATACCATCTCGTATGGAGAAAAAGAATTGTAGCGGCACAAGGTGACCAACTAAAGAATCACTCCCTTCTTTTATATACTCCTTGAGAAATTTTTTGAAGTCTGGCACCTCAGTCACAAGCAAAGCACAACTTTTTTTGGAGATGCAATTTTCAAAAAGATTCATCATATGCGGTAAGGTAAGTGCACTTGTCCTTTTTGTAGAGTTGGAGACCTTGCTGAAGAACGCATCAATATCTTCATGAGTGTGACCAACCATAAGGAAACTGAGCGTGATTGTTTCAAACACACCTTTGGCAACAAGCATTGACAAGTATGCTAGCACATATCTAGAAAATAAAAGTAAGTATGAGCTTGAGAAACCCTTAAGTAAAATGATTTACCTATTTTTGTTCTCGCCTGCACAATTATCCATCTGTAAAAGCAAATGACGAGGAAGCTTATTTGATGTTGAGGACACATGTACACTATTTGAGCTAGATCCCTCCACTGAACCTGAACTCTCAACAGGGCCATCTGTTTTTTGTGCAGGTTGCTGACAATGCCTCTCATATTCCCAAGTAGCCTCAAGTGCAGACGTGTTCATGAGAGCATTATGTAAAGGTTGAAGGTGTTGTTTCTTCACTTTGAGATCACTGATAGGACTTGTCTGTGAGTGGGCTTCAAGGTTTCTGAAACACATGGCAACGACCCAATAGTGAAATTGGAGTCGCTAGACCAATGTGGAAGTGAAAAGTGTCATATGACTCACATGTCAATAAAATTAAAAGTTTCATGATATTTCTAAGACACTTTGGTGTTGCACGAGCTTTGGAATGTTGGTCTTTGAATGATTCATCCTGTCATGGATCAAGCACAGGTACTTTGATGGGCGTGACAGAAAGCATGCTGGTACAAGTACTCACAAGAGTGATGCTAATATTACTTGTTTTCCTCCTCTTCACAAGGCTAAATAATGCCAATCTGATATAGGAGATGAGACTGCTTTATTGTTGAAGTTCAAATATTCAATTAACGATCGGTGTGCATAGTACTGAGACAGGCAAGTTTGTCGTGCAATCATGTGGGCCTTCATCTTCTTTTGAATGGCAATGATCTCCACCAGGTTTTTTGCACAAGCCTCTGCAGCCTTCAATGATGTACAAGTGTCACACTTGGAAAAGCTAGAGTGTTTTGCAATCTCCACATCCTTAAAATGAGTATTCCATATGTTGTTGAAGGTACCAATGCAGATTGCTTGGAGCCCCATCAAATTGAGGCACTTGTTCACATGTTCACATAGTTTCAATTGAGTGTAGATTGAAGGCAAAATCTTGAGATTTTCCCTGACCCCTGCATTTGTGGTTCGGCATTTGTGAGGCATCTTGTCTACATTTGCTTCCACAAAAGCCTTGAGTATCTCTATGGCTACCATAATGTGAGAGCGGGTTTTGACCAAGCGAGTGTTCCATGTACTGAGGTTTACACTCCATCTAGCCACTCATCCCTCCGACAATAGAACGTGGTCTTTGGGATCCCATATATACTATACCAAGCTTTGAAGCAGATGCCACTTTATGAAATACCATGGATGTACTCTGATAACCTGTGTTCGAGACCATTCCATCATACACCCAGTTAGTGCAGCATATACAAACTCATGCCTTTGCTTTGGGCAAGTATACGAAAAATATCTACATTGGGTAATTTCATTCCGGTCTGCCATCTGACAACACTTCTTCTTGCAGCAGTCAATCGTGGAAATGCTCGTACACTTTCGAAAGATGTAGGATCCATCTTCACCTCTTGATTTGCAACCCATGAATGGCCTTTTTCTTACAATAGGACCAATGCAAGGAACTTCTTTAAATATGGGTTGTTCTTCGGGTTGTTTTATTAAAATCCAACCTAGAATATGTTGAACCTCTTACCATTTTAATTCAGATATTCGCCACCTCATGAGGGATCCAGGATGCAATGTGCCATTAGGTGAAACTCTGTCACACTACCCTCGAAGTCGGCCCCTAGTTTCTCTTCTGACATGCTTCCATTGGATTTATAGCTGTGATGATGCCTCTCCCAACTTCGATCTCATGAAGAAAGAGAATCACCTCATCCATCATAGCAAGTAAGCCATCATCTGGTGAACTCGTGCTATTATTTGTTTGTGACTTTGCATATTCTATGTCAGCCTTGACTTCATCCAAATTCCATAATACAGGAGAACCCTCTTCAAATTCCATTCCCGGAACCTCAACATGCTTGTAAATGGTGTTCACCCATACGTACACACAAGATCTTGGGCAATTATGACATGATGCATTATCATCTTGAACTTCCACAGTTCCAGTGCCAACTATCTCGTTGTTCCGAAGAAGACATACTTTATCTCCAGTATTAAACATATTGTCCTGCACATAAATAATTGTGTTATTTATAATATCTGTTTATACAATATTTCTAAGAAATTTGAACTGCGGTTGCTTAATAATATGCATGTGCAATAATACATAATTATGTATAAGAATATATCTCATGCTTGATTAATACAACTGATGGGCGGGATTAATCTTGCCCACGACTCCCTCCAACGAGGAACGGTGGGTGGGATTAATCCGTCGCAGATTCCCTCTGGCGAGGAAGAATCGGCAGGATTAATCCCACTACCGGATTTTCCTCGCCTGAATCTCCATTTAATACACTGATAGTTGAGAGGGACATATTCAACAATGTACGTTATCCAAACATCACAAGTCAAGCGGCACATAGCATCGTCAACTTGATCAGGGTCCTCACAGTGATGCATGGGTTTTTTACTACTGCACTAGGGGGTTCGTCTTGAAAGAGTGTTACCTTCGGGATACATGTGTGTTTGCCATTGAAAAGGATAAGACTATGGTTGAGGACCTAAACAAGTGGATAGAGAGGTTCTCAACTGACTACCCCAACAAACCCGTACATGAGTATTTAAGAAAGTTCCCTCTCGAGAAGTGCGATAGTTCTGAAGCGAATCTGGTTCAATGTCGTAGTTTGAGGACGATCTTCAATCAAATATTAGACCGGAAGCTATCTCGAGGAGTACAGAACATTCACATACTCTATTACCCATGGAAACATCAACAGAAGATACGAAAGATCATGAATGATCTACCAAGCGATTTAGACCTTCTTCACCTCACTTAGAAGGTAATAGCAAAGAAGAATTGTTAATGAGTTCTTAAAGTGACAAATAATTGTAAATGAGTGTAACATAAGGCATTTTTGTATATTTCGTTTATTTGTACAAAAAATAAATTCTCAAAGATTAATGAAGCTTTTAGTTCAAACATGGGTCACACATTAACAAGGTAAATAATATCCTTGATAATTATAGGCCAACTAACTATCATTTTGCAGATGTAATGAAACAGTTGAACATGGATTTTCAACATTACCATGAGGTATGGAGGTTTGGCAAAAATTTATTGTGCCACATGTCAAATGACAGAGTTATGCAGAAAATGGATAATAATGCAGCTCAAAACATCGTTACCATGGGACCACTTTAGTTTTCATCACCATTTTTATTACCTTCAGTTCCTAAATCACTTTCTTCAGCGCATGCAATATCTGAATCTTGTAAGGATGATATACAATTAAATGATAAAGGGATAGGCAACGATATAGTGTCAACAGATAAATGTGAAGAAAAATAGTGAGTTGCAAAGCATTCAAGAGGCATCGTTACCCATGTTAGCCATGGCCATATTGTGTTGTTGGATGTCAATGGTGTTCCGCTTCATCGACAAAGACCCGAGGATAAAAAAAAAATCAAACAAGGAGATTTCATTCCTTGTCATGGTAAATTTAATTGATATCATTTTTTGTCCAGGGTTGGACCGTCTCTTTCAAAGCTTAAGGAGATGGGTGCACTTGTGGGATTTGGTCATGCATGCAGATTCACAACTTGACATCACTGCTGAATTTGCTTAAGAAATATTGTAGTATTGTAGAAGAGGTGATTCGTAAAGATTGGATTTTTGACCAGCGAATATGTTATAAACCTTTCGAATTTCACATATAAGAAAGGAAAGCAAGCCATACTTCTTCAAGAATGAAAGATTAATTGGGCTTCATGGGGAGATCAATCAGTTAAGGAAATGAAGAACGCACATATCTTAGTGGTAGATGACTCTCCTCAGAAGGTTATGCTTAACCAAACATTACTTGTATTCATTCAATCACTTTCGACCCATATTTTGATACCAATATCATGGATGAGCTAGTAACTACTTGGATACGTGCCTTAAAAAAAAGAATCTCAAAAACTTTTATGAGCAATATCCACTATAAACATTTCCTGACGCTTTTCTTTCTTGTGATTTGAGTTTTATAAATAAAGGAGAGCAACCGGGTGCTTTACAATATTATTCTTAAGGAACGTCATTTTTTAGATAAGCCTTTATGCAAACATGGTCTATCACATCTTATGTTTAACAAGGATGGCAACTCCTAACTGCATTCGTAAAGTGTTGTGTGGCAACAACATCAAGATATTGACCAAAATGATTCGATTAATCCAGAGAGTAATGATTTAGACAAAATAAGGAGATTTCTCTGTATGGTTAGGAAAAAAGCATTTATAAATAAATTAACATGTTGAAAGAAAATGATTTCATTTGTAATTATGTTTGATAGTATTTAATTATTTAAACTATTTTTAGAACGAAGAATAATATGAATATTTTAAGATATTTTAGGAATATTCCTTACTAAGTAAGGTTATTGAAGGATTTTATTAATTAATTAATATTTAAGGCTTAATTACATATTAATTAAATAATTAATTAATAATTAAAACTTAAGTATTAATTAGCAATTTTTTTATATTCCCATTTTCACGTATCATGCCCCTTTTAGTTACAACATGCATACATGTAGTTGAAATGAGGGGTTCCAAGGTGCAGCAGACAAAGAGGATATTAAAAAATGACGCTCAAGATGGAAATGTTAACTAATAAAGATTGGAATCTTATGTTCCTTACTTTAACTCAGTTGTGTAAGGCAATTAAACATCGGGAATGTGTGTGTCTTGTAATGGTTTTAGATATTGATGAACTCAAGATAGTTGATGGTCAAGAATCTATTCCCAATCCTATTTTGAAAGTCTTAAATATATTTAAGGACGTGACTTACCTCCGCATCGAGGTGTGGATCATAGAATAGAGATTCTGCCAAGTTCATCTCACTTGCAAGTGCTCCATATCGGTTAAATGTTCAAGAGTTGATAAAATTGAAAAGACAGCTAATGAAATTGATTAGTCGAGGACATATTCAACCTAGTTGATTGCCATATGGTGCACTAATCCTGTTTGTAATGAAAAATGACAGTACGATGCGATGTGTGTGGATTATCGAGCGTTAAATGTGATAACCATAAAAAATAAGTATCCTCTTACACAAGTGGATGACTTATTTGATAGATTATCAAAAGCGAAGTATTTTTTAAGAATAGATTTGAGATTTAAGTACCATCAACTTTGGGTAGCAAAGGATGACATTAAGAATATTGCTTTTTGAACGTGTTATGGATCATTTGAGTTTCTAGTCTAAACCCTAAACTAAACCCTAAAACCCTAAACCCCTAAACCCTCAAAAAAAGTATAAACTTGTTAAAAAGGGTTAGGGACACCCCTAGGGTTGCCCTAACCCCACACTCTAATGCCCCCCCTGGGGGTTAGGTTTAGGTTTAGTAAGTTAGGTCATCTCAGCCCACTTACTCATTTAAGAAAACCAAGGGGGTTGGGCGCATTCCATCACATAAATAAGGTAGAGTATATGTAGTGAGAGTTCTTGGGTTCAAAAGAGAGTTCGCTATTCTCCTGCTGGTGCAAGCTAAGCTTGTGTCGTTAAGGCACAACTCTTTGTTGCACCACCCTAACTTTCACACAACATAGGTACATTCCACCTTCAAGTTAACCTACCTTTATCATTGGCAGGATTTTGCCCTTGTGATCGGGTATGTCACATACAAGGAATTAGTCAATTCTTTGGTTTGTCAACCCACTCGCAAGCTTGTAAAGGATTGTCCCAAGTTCACGTTCCACAAGACTAATGGATGAAGCCTTACTCAGGCCGCCTCATCCACAAAGCTAAGAACGATACTTGTAGCTCGACTAGCCCACACATCCTGACTCACGAGGTGAGCCTTGACCATGGCTTGGCAAATGGGGGTGTGAGTTCCTAAAGAGGCAGGTTCCTAATGAAGGTACTTTACCAGATATTGTGGGGGATTCCAAAGAAAGATTCCAGGGTTGGCATCTGGCAAGCCGCCTTCATGGCACCAAGTAAAAACTCTAACATTGCAAGTGCCTCATGAATGAGCTCTTGCTAACGCTTAAAATGTTCAACCCTTGAATCCCAAGGAAAAGTCTCCCCTTAACTAAATGTGACAAATAGCACATCCAGTTAGAAGACCTAACCTCTTTAGTGAATGCCCAAGGTTTAGCACCCTAATGTGAGCACATGCACACCCTGCTTGCTAGAGTATCCAACCCCTTGACATTAAGCCCATGAAATAACCCCAAAGGGCGTGCCTCATGTGTTGTACCGTGTGCAATCTAGTCTAGTGTCAATCTTCATGTGACATTGTTTTCCAAGATGTGAGCTATCATGCCATAGCCCCTTAATAAAAACCATGGTCTAAGCCAAAATAGTTAATCCATGGATTCAAGAGTTGCACCCAATGTCATGAATGTGGCTCTCAAAATGCCAACTCTAGAACCCCTTTGTGATCCCTCGGGAACTCGATAAGAAAACTTATCCCAAAATCTCACACCCACAGTTGGACAAGAACACGAATATGTCCTACTTAGTTATGAGTGCTACTCTTAATTTAACATGAAGGAGGAGACTGGAGACAAGCCTTAACCTTTGACCCTTGAAATATGCAGTTTAATAAAACCTCTCATACATGCATTCGCCAATGTTAAGGGTAAATTACCCTACCCCTATTGTTTGAAGTTGAGGTAACACAACAAGGGTTGTGCCTTAATGATACAATTAGAGCTTGCACTAGTAGAAGAATAACGAGCTCAATCATAAACCTATAAACTCTTATTACATATACTCTACGTGATGGAGCCCCCCCTCCACCCCACCCTATTTTCCTATTTGTGCTAGCACAGAATGCTAGCCCCACTCCTACCCTAAACCCTACCCAAGGGGAGGGGATTTTAGGGTGTGGGTAGGACAACCCTAGGGTTAGGTATAACCCTAGGGGTGTTGTTAACCTCATTTGCACTAACCAAAAAATTAATTAAAATGTCAAATTGAGGAAGAGTTTTTTAAAAGATAAGTTTTATCTTCGTCTAGATTTTTCAATACACTTGATTGACCATCACTAGATACTCAAGTGGACCTATTTCATAGTACAGTAGGTAACAACAATCAATGTGCAAAGTAAAAAGGAGTCTTAATAAAAAATTATGACACTTGATAGCAAAGGATACCCCATCGTACCTGAATATGAACCTCCAGATGGGCATCTAGCAACATTAAGAGGAGCTATCAAGGGTAAATTCTATAGAGGTTTAGGGATGCATAGAGCTTGGATAGAAAAGAAGGATTAGATATAGCTCTTCCAATTTCAAATAAATTTTGCTCAAGTGGTTGTGTAGAACTTAGAGAACAAGTTTGAAGACACCAACATGCTTAATAATTTCAAGATTTTTTCTTCAGATCACATGTTTAGAAATATAAATTGCTAAAGAAATTTGGAAAAAAAGTTACAAGAGCTTATGAATTTCCATGGAGTTGACAAAGAGATTAAAAGTAAATAATTTCCTAAAATCATTATTAAAGAGAAGTTGGATGAGTTCAAAAGGTTTAAGATTTAAGCAAGCCCAAAGTGAATGGTCCAAAGCTTTTGTGGATACCACGAGCATCAACAAAAGTTTGTAAGGAGAACGAATATCTTCAGTGGTTAAACTTAACACTATTAAACTTATACAAAGTTATAGCAACAATATGTAAGCGTGACTTCAGCAAGTTGACACATATTAAGGACAAATACAGTTATTGATGCATTAATGAGAGTCACATAAGAGATTGACAACTTTGATTTTGAAATCTTGTATCAACATTTGAAACAACAATGCAAATTACATGTATTGAATAAAAAACTTTTTCTAACTCTGTATAGGATGTGACGAAGGCTGAAGTTTTTGTTTACAGGAACTTTGGTGGCAATTCTTACGAATTTCGAAGGAAATTTTACATATTGAATAAAAAACTAACTCTGTATATGACGCGACGAAAAGTCACATGTAACGACAAAATTACAAAGACTTCCCACATATTAAATTAATCAGGTTATAAAACTTAATTATATATAATTAACCTTCAAAATTAAACCAGTTTAAAGATTATAAGAAAACACTTTCCCTGTTTTAACAAAATAATGTTTATTAAAACCATTTTTATACCTCCCAAATTAGAAATGGAAAGGGATGAGTAACATAAACGGCCAGGATTTACAAGCGCAAATGTTCCTCTCAGTGGGTATGATCAAATTTCCATTCTTTATTACATATTCCTCATTTTCAGTGATTTATTCACTATCTTCACACCCACGCACACACATACACACACATCAAAAACTATATATATATATATATAGTGTATGTATGTATGTTTTTTGCAGTGGTCCAGAACACATTTTCCTGGATTGAATGTTCCTCAATTCTTTATAATTGGACTTGATGTTTGTTTGTATTCGCTTACTTAGTAAGTAAGAAGGAGAGCAATAGCAATTCTGGTGTTAAGTACTCGAGTTTATATATAACTTGTCAACTCGGATCATTCTATCTTGTGGTGGTAAACCTCGGTTCTGCAATCTGGCTTGCGTATGATCAATGGCAAAGCAGGAACTTGCAGAATGTTCTCATATTCTCCGAGCTTGTCACTCAAGGTTTGACATGGTTATTTCATTAATTACTCTCCGCAAACAATTTTTACCAATTCTGAGAGTATGGTGGATACTTTCATTTTTTACAATCTTCATTCAGCCTGTAATATTCATGGTGGTCTCAAGACTCCTCCACAGGTAAATTTCAATCAATTAATTTATATATAAATTTATCAGGTACATTGAGTTATCATAATATATTTTATAACTCTAGTTTGAATGTTTAATATACTAATATATATATATATATATATATATAGAGAGAGAGAGAGAGAGAGATTGCATTATAGCAGAATTATTAACCATGAGATTACAGAAGTGTTTAGTGGGATTAGTGGCTTTGGCTTCAGTTCCGGCGAATATTCTACTGTTGTGGGCTTTCAAGGACAGGAAAGATGCACGAAGACGGCCTTGAAGAGCCCCTACTAAATGGTGGAGTCCGTACAAACGACGTCACTCCATACAGTACGGCGGGAATATGCAGCGTCCTTGTGTTTTCTTGGCTAATCCCCTACTTGCAACAGGTGCAAAACGACGTCTCGAGGTATAATATACGTATATATATACATCTTTAAAAATACACATGCATGTATAATACGTACGTACGTATCTTTTCATGTTGTTATTATACAACTAGCATATTGTGTAAATCCTCTCTCTCTCTATATATATGCTATGTTGACACGATATTTTCATTTCTGATCTCAGACATCGTATATAAGTATATTCTTATATTCAGTATATGCTTTTACGTGAACTGACAACGACTCCAGGACGAAAAACATTATATTATATAATATCCAATACATAAGATACCCTATATTATACACAATATATTGATGATTGGCATATTTATACTAATATATAAATGTAATAGCCTGAGGACCTGCCCCAGTTAGCAGAAGCACACCGTGCTTACGCAGCATACAGCAAATTACAAGAGGAATGGGAGAAGTCAACGGAGGTCAGCGCAGGTCAAGGGCAGTCAACACTGGAGGACGCTCCTTAATGAGAACTCTTATCAAGTGTTTCTGGAAGGAGGCTGCCGCAGTTGGAGTTCTCGTGGTTATAAACTCCGTGTCTCAATACGTAGGACCATATTTAATCGACGACTTTGTAACGTATTTGAGGTAATTAGTATATACTTAATTATGGTTATTAATATTATTATTAATTTATAACTCAGTGGTGTAAGGAGGTTCCGTTATGAAGGTGCGATTCTGGTTACTACTTTTCTTGGGACAAAGATAGCGGAGAATTTTGCTTTCCGGCAATGGATTTTCTTGGTTCGTATACACACACGCGTGTGCGTGTGCGTGTGTGTAAATATATAACTATTATTAAAATGTTTAGGTGCAAGCTCTAGCAGTGAAGATAAGGGCAGCGTTAATAGCATGTGTATATCGAAAGGGTTTAAGGTTGTCCAACCAGTCGAGGCAAAGTTGCACTAGTGGAGAGATTGTTAATTACATGGCAGTGGACATTCAAAGGGTTTTAGACTTTACGTGGTTCATGCATGACATGTGGATGGTACCATTTCAGGTACGTGCGTGTGTGTATATGACAATATGATACAAATACTAATAAATTTTAGTTAGTCTAGCCTTGGCTATTATATAGCAAAGTGGGGCTTGCAGCAATTGCCACAATAATTTCAACAATATTAACAGTGGCCTGTAATGCACCGCTTAGCAGGATGCTAGGTAATTAAGTTTAATTAAAGTTTTAACTTTATAAATTTTATTATCTTATTAATTTGACAGAGAAATATCAAGATGAGATAATGCAAGCCAAAGATGTTCGTATGAGAGCAACCACAGAGTGTTTAAAAAGTATGAAGATATTAAAACTCCAAGCGTGGGAAAAAGCTTATTTAAAGAAGCTTGAGGATCTTCGAAATGCTGAATATAAATCCTTAAAAAAATCATTCTATGCACGGGTACTTGTGTGTGTGTGTGTGTGTTACACAAAGGGTGTACTAATGTATTTTACAGGCGGCAATAAATTTCCTATTCTGGATAAGCCCAAGTATTGTGGGGATATTCACATTCGGATCTTGCGTGTTGTTGAAGATACCACTTACTACAGGAAGAGTGTTATCGGCTCTTGCAACTTTCAGAATTCTTCAGGAGCCCTTACCAGCTTTCCAGAGTGTTTATCTGCTTTTGCGCAGGTAAAATATATATACTCTATACAATGTGTGTACATATATGAATATATGACTATAATATATCTGGTTTTTCAACTAATTAGTTTGTTAACCTCAGGCAAGAGTCTCGGTTGGCCGTCTGAGCAGCTACATGCAGGAGCAAGAGCTCCAGGATGATGCTGTCTTACGAGAAGGAGGTACATACAAGGAGTGTGTGTGCACAGACATACATACACAGAGCTTATTTACTTGTAGATACTGGGTCTTATGAACATGCAATACAAGTGGAAGATGGAGAGTTCAGCTGGGATGGTGATAAGGTTACTTTGCACAGCGTTAACCTCAACGTCCGGAAAGGAACGACTGTGATGGTTTGTGGGGTTGTCGGTTCAGGAAAGTCGAGCTTGCTTTCTTGTCTTCTTGGAGAAATGGCAAAGATTTCTGGACAGGTAACACACATACACACATACACTTGTGTACCAGAGACATATTTCTACATACATAATCTAACTAATATACACGACTTTAGGTGCATGTGAGGGGAAGAACAGCATATGTAGGCCAAACAGCATGGATACAAAGTGGGAAAATTGAAGAGAATGTACTGTTTGGAAGTGAAATGGATAGAAAGAAGTATGATTATGTTTTGGAGATTTGCCAACTGAAGAAAGATCTTGAGGTAGCTACACACACACATATACGTTTAAACACACATATGCACACGCGTGTACTTGTGTTTTAGGTGCTTCCATATGGTGATCAAACTGAATTGGAGAACGTGGAATTAACTTAAGTGGTGGACAGAAGCAGAGAGTACAACTTGCTCGAGCGGTTTATCAGGATGCAGATGTTTATGTCCTTGATGATCCATTCAGTGCTGTAGATGTTCAAACCGGAACTCAAATTTTCAGGGTTAGCACTACAGTGTGCGTTTGTGCGTGCGTGTGTGTGTGTGTGTGTGTGAGAGAGAGAGAGAGAGAGATTATTGACTTCCTGCAATTTTAGGAATGTGTTCTGGGTGCATTGGCGTCCAAGACCGTCATTCTAGTGACGCATCAAATGGAGTTCTTACCTGCTGCTGATCTTATCTTGGTACTCTCTCTCTCTCTCTCTCTCTCTCTCACACACACACACACACACACACACACACACACATATGTATTTTCCAGGTGCTAAAGGATGGTCATATAGAACAATCTGGAACTTACAGCCAGCTTTTAACAGAGTCAACCAACTTCAGTGAATTAGTTGGGGCACACAATAAAGCCATGGATATTGTTAATGAAGCCCAGAAATCACTAAAGCTAGGTGTGTGTCTCTGTGGTGTGTGTGCGCGTGGGGTTTCCTATATGTACAGACATGCAATACATATACATATGTACATATTGATTTTTCATATTCATTTCAGATGATAGCATAGAAAACATTCTGGATAATGAAGAAAAAACTGAAGAACAGGTAGAATCTAAGGAGGCTGTTGAAGAAAAAGCACAGCTTGTCCAAGAAGAAGAACGAGAACAAGGTATGCATATTATCTACCGTGAACTTGTAATTTACTATCGGTATATATACATAATATGTATATATAACATACATGTAAACACTTACTAGATCATTAGAACTAAATGACGGTTCAAATAGGGGGTGTTAACTTGAAAGTGTATTGGAGCTACTGCACAGCAATATACAAAGGAGGATTAATACCATGTATATTAGCTGCACAGCTTTTCTTTCAACTTCTTCAGATAGGATCCAATTGGTGGATGGCCAGTGAAACTCCCACAACAAAGCAGCAAGGAACTCATTTCGATCCTACAAGGTCTCTCTCTCTCTCTCTCTCTCTCTCTCTCTCTCTCTCTCTCTCTCTCTCTCTCTCAGTCAATTAAATTCTCAGAATTTAAAACTTTACAGGCTGATTATGGGATATGGATTGCTTTCATTAGGAGCCTCGTTTTTCAATTTTATGAGAGTTTTAATTCTCAGCGTAATCGGTTTAAAGACGGCTCAGAAGTTCTTCTTTGACATGCTCAACTCTATATTTCACGCTCCCATGTCTTTCTTTGATTCTACACCAACTGGACGTATTCTTAGTCGGGTATGTGTGTGTGTGCTCTTTATATATAATAACATTGTGTTTGTTTTTCAGGCTTCTACTGATCAAAGTTCATTAGACTTGAGTGTGCCTTACCGTCTTGGAGCCGTGGGAAATAGAGCCATACGGCTTTTGTGTACTATTGGTGTAATGTCTCAAGTTGCTTGGCAAGTCTTAATTGTGTTCGTTCCAGTTTCCATTCTCTGCATTATGTTACAGGTAGGTGCGCGCGCGCGCGTGTGTGATGTATATGTATTAATAACACTTTTGTTTAACATAAATATTATATTTCATCTGGTCGAGAACTAGCAAGGATACAAGGAGTACAAAAGGCACCAATTATACACCATTTTGCAGAGACTATAGCAGGTGCAGCGACTATAAGGGGTTTTGAACAGGAGGAGCGTTTTATGAAGAGAAACCTGTATCTAGTCGACAGTGCTGGGAGGGCCATTTTCTATTCTGCTGCTGCCATGGAGTGGGTTTCTCTGAGGCTTGAGCTTTTAACAAATATTGTCTTCTCGTTCTGTCTTATCTTGCTTATTTCTCTGCCTTCTGGAGTCATCAAACCGAGTAAGCTGCGCGTGCGTGCGTGCGTGCGTGTTTTGGATAAAGCATTAAGCAACTTGATACAGGTTTAGCTGGGCTTGCTGTAACTTATGGATTGAATTTAAACGTGGTACTTTCGGTGTTCATATGGAACCTATGTGAGGTGGAGCAGAAAATAATATCTGTGGAGCGCATTCAACAATATACTCGTATTCCAAGTGAGGCACCTTGGGAGATTGAAGCATGTAAACCTCCCCACACTTGGCCTTCACAAGGAAACGTCCAGCTCGTAAACCTCCAGGTATAACTAACGTGTGCGTGTGTATGTGTATGTATATTTATTTAGTTTTTTCTAGATACGCTACAATGAGAATGCGCCACTGGTGTTACATGGATTAAACTGTGAGTTTCCTGGCGGCAAGAAAGTAGGTGTTGTGGGAAGAACAGGCAGTGGAAAATCAACTTTAATACAAGCTATCTTCCGAATCATTGAGCCAGCAGCAGGAAAGGTACACATATATAGTCTTCTCTCTCTCTCTCTCTCTCTCTCTATCTATCTATCTATCTATAGATTGTCATCGATGGAGTGGATATAACTCAAATAGGACTACACAACCTGAGGTCCAGTTAAGTATCATTCCACAAGATCCTACACTCTTTGAAGGCACTGTTCGTTACAATCTAGATCCTCTCGGACAATACTCTGATACACAACTATGGGAGGTAAGTAGTAATACGTATGTACGTAGGGACATACGTATCTAATACTCGTATGTATTGGCAGGCACTGGATAGTTGTCAACTTGGTGATTTGGTACGCAGTAAAGAAGAAAAACTTGAATCAGCTGGTAATTTATTAAACTGTTTAGATAATTATCTAAATATTTATATTTTGTGGGTTTTTTTTATACAGTGAGTGAGAATGGGGAGAATTGGAGTGTGGGGCAAAGGCAGTTGTTTTGTTTAGGACGTGTAATGCTTAAACAAGCTCGTGTTTTAGTGCTGGACGAGGCTACTGCATCCGTGGACAGTGCCACTGATGGAGTTATACAGTCCACTATAAGTAACAAGTTCCAGGGTTGTACTGTTATCACTATTGCTCACAGGCTTCCTACTGTTGTTGATAGTGACTATGTGCTCGTCCTCAGCGATGGTAAGTTGGTGCGTGTGCGTGTGTGTGTGTGCGATTATGGAATGATTTGTTTGTAGGACGGATAGCTGAATATGATGAGCCAGCCAAGCTGCTAGAAAGAAGCTCTTCACACTTCTTCCAATTGGTCTCAGAGTATTCCAAGAGGTCTTTTGGTTAAATGAACTCTTAACGTTATTATTAATGTTTTACTTTACGTGTACAAATAGTGTATATGTGTGTGTAAATTTATATTAAGAAATTTAAATGGTGAAATTTATACAGTGAAGCATATTTTAAAAACAAAACACATAATTTTTTTTTCAATAAACCAAAATATATCATTAGTGTATCATTTTAAATATAAAATCTTATTAACTTTTGTTTCTTAAATTTAAGCTGCACAATTAAGAACTTTAAGGTTGAAACAGACTATAATTTGTGTGAAATTATTTATACAATTAGTTTATAATATTATTTAAATATTATACACACAAAATATATAAATATTGTATACATACACAAGAAATAAAAAAGTTTCTTGTAAACTCATAAATTTATTAAGAGCATGTTAATAAGATTGGTTATCTCAAAAAATGTTTTGAATTACATAGCAATTAAATTAATATTTGTGTCATTTAATTATATAATCCATACAAATGTGTGCGTGTACAACTTATAAAAAATGTAATAAATAAGTGAAATAGAAATACAAAAGCAATGCAACTTTATTAAAAGTCTTTATTAAAATTACAAACTAAAGATGCTAAAAACAATATAATATAGTATCCACAATCTATATTTACTTCATCTTATCATTATGTAAATTTAATGTTAATCGCCATTATAATTTATATATCTTTTGCTTTTGTGGTAATATATTTTATTTCCACTAAACCATCTAATTAGAATATATCCTTAAAGAATATTATCCAAACCAAAAGAACTGGTTTTTAAGTGTGAAATAATAAAATAAATTAAATTATACCCTAAAGCGAAAGGATGAGAATTACATACTTCGTATCTGTAATTATTTTTAGGTTATAAGATTTCTGTATTATTAATTATTTATAAATAATGTAATTACATGAAAACAAAGTCAATGGTTACCATTGTTGTCAATTCACCGGTCGATGGCGCAACAACTTACACTCATCAGTCAACTATGGGTCAATCATTCTTAGAGTTAGCATTTTTGTGAATCACTTAAATAAATAAATAAATTATTGTTGGAACTATTTTAAAGAAATAGATACAACGAAAAAACAAATACAGACTCTCAAACTTGTCATCTCAACTTGGAATAATCTTCTTCGACCGGCTTTTTTGAAAACGTGTTCGTTGTTGTCGTCTCTCCTGTACCTGTTGTGGCTCTGCTTCAACCTCTTGTCCCAGCTTGTTGGTCCATAACCGGAGGCAGAGGTAGGCTCCTGCTTACTCGTTTGCACACAACCACAATAGATCCTCATACTCTTTCAACTCCTTGACCACAAAGAGTTCCAACTTCTAGCTTTTGCTTGGTCTCAGTGGTGCAACATCAAGTTGTCTGCAGTTTGTGCTAAGGACATGCTTACAAACGAATATAGGCACGGACGCCTTTTATCGTATGCATACCGACAGAAAACACATTGCCAAGAATCGCCACCAGGAAGGTGGTATTGCTCAGTGGCATCATCGGGTTTGTGCCATGTTCCTACTTCGTCCGTGCTGCTTAGGCCTTGGTTTGCTGGCATAGCCCACACTCATCCTCTTCCTAATGAAAAACTGACCGCCCCTAGCTGCTCCTCAGCACCGCCAGAATCCATCCGTCGGATTCCATCTGATCACCTAGCAGAATATTTCCAAATTTTCTTCCCAAAATCTAGTTTAATAACTTTCTTAATTACCAATATTAAATTGTGGCTGATTTTTTGCTATAGCAGGTTTTGCTATATATATCTTAAATTTAAAAATTAATTTATCTGAGATGAAGTTAAAACACATTAATTAATCTTACTTCTAAAGTCATCTGATGTTAGAATTTTAATTCAAGGTTAACATGTGGTAACATGTGACTGTTAAGTGGCCATCCAGGGTCAACACTTGTGTGAGTAACCTCAAGCCTTTCCAAGACAACCCTTAGAGCATAATACCCAAATAAATTTAAGACTTAGGGTCCTATCCTAAGTCTTATAAAATGATTATCCCTCGAACTTTAAAGGATAATCTGAGTAGACCTTAAGATCTTGCCCTGAAAGACTTAGACAAGCTCATGCCTAACCCTACTAAGGAGACATGCCTTGCACATACCCCCGTGACAAAGTTTAGGTATCGTGTCTTACCCTTGAGAAATCACCCTCATCCGGGAGTATAACCCATGACTAACCCCTGTGTCCAGTACTTAGTGAGAACACAAGTGTTCTGCTTATTCTGTCCACCTTTGAAAATGTCAACGTCCTCGTTGACAAATAACGCTAAACTCCAATACTAAATAATGTTAAAGAAGAATTAACCAAAACTAACGTATCACTTTATGGGCGGAGTTAACAAAAATTCACAATAATTTTCATTATTCCCCTTGCTTTACACAAACCAAATACTTAGAATCGTCCTTCACTGAGTCATAAACTTAGCTGCTAGAGGCACCCCTACAACCTAGAAACTTTTGCACATCTGCAAAGTCTAGCACTCGATGCAAACAATTATGGATTAACTTTTTTTGGCTTAGACTATGGTTTTTACTATTTATGAATGGTAAACCCTAATTTTTTAATAATATATATATTAATAATTTATATAATGAATAAATTAAAAAGGTATTTATAAAAATTAAAGAATATAGATTAAATTTAAAATAATTAAAAATCATTATATAAATTGATTTAAAATTTATTAATCTAAACCACCATGGTTTATTTGGTGATTTAAACCATGATCTAAATCAAAATTGTCAATTTATTCTCAAACAACATAATCGTTATTTTTCTTTACTTAACTAAAATTTATATTGGAGGCTTCTAATTAATGTTGACTGTCGGCCCTAGATTAACAAAAAATAAAGCCTTATTTTATTCCTTGACTTTTAAACATACTTAATGACTTTGTTGTCAAGCACTTAATAAGCAATTTAAGCCATCTTAAATGCTTAACCCAACGCTTTTACATTTCTTTGATTTTCCAATGGTTTCATATCTCTACATGTTATAGTATTATAGCCTTACATTTCTGCATCCTTCAGTGTTTCCATTTCCCCTTGTGTAAGGGTTTGCTACTGTACTTATCCCTTGTTAGTGTATAACTACACCATACTAGGTATGAGACATTTATCAGAATCAAGCTTTTTTCTGATACAAGAGTACTATTTTCGAAACCTTGTTCTTTGTAAACATGTCAATCTGGTCAGAGGCGATCCTAGAAGTGCATGGCTATACACATATATACAATAAGGTCATGCCAACATGAAAATAGCCCATCCATTTGGTGTGTCATTGACATAAATTCATTTTCGATGAAGAACCAAATTTAAGTTAATTATGTAATCAAGTGTCATAGTACTACTATTCCCTTTCACAACCAACTTTGTACTCTTTCATAACACCGACTAGTTCATGGAGCAGATAAGTTAACATATCAGACTTTGTCAAGTCATTTATAACCAATCTTAAAAAGACTGTTATAAAATACTTTTAAAGTATAAAGTATAAATATCTTAACAAATGAGGTGATAGGAAACCTCATATTCTTGAATCGAATATTGTACCATACACTAGAGACTTTGGATCATAATCATTACATCAAGAAGGGACACCATCTTTTTGATTTAATTTAGCCACTTGATATTATTCTTTCACGAATATTAAATCAAGCTTAAGGAAACACCATCAAATCTTGAATTAAGAAAGTCCCACTTTTTAATATTCTTGTGGATTGAAGATATATACTTTGTATATTTTTTGAGTGCCCACATTTGCAATCATGATGCAAAGTCAAGAAACTGACTTTTAAATAACTGTATTTGACTCTAAAATCAAAAACTAGTTCCAACTTTAAAATTCCACAGGATAACGACTTCTCTAAAGAGGTACATGCATCAAAACCCACCAAATGAATATCCAATTATTTTTGACTCATCGAGCCTTCCAAACATAACCTATCAAACTTAGAAAGTTTCCTTACTTAATTACTAAGTAGAGTGAAGAATCTTAATTGATACTTTTATTAATCAAGAAATCCTGTTTAAAAGCTTATTCCCATAGTGCAAACAACAACGCTTCAAATTTTAAGCTTAAAGAGTTAAGAATGAAAATACACAAGTGTGCGTCGAATGCCTTCACTATGCAAATCCTTATATACTCAAGAAACTACTGAAAATGTAAACATATATTTTCAATATTTTCCTTTCTAGTATATCATGCCATTTACCACAAATTGCACTAATAGGAATTTAGTATTAAATCCCTTTATTGCCATAAGTTATCATTCAATCTCCTTCTCATGATCCCACATGAAACAATTTCATAGTTAAGTTAGTTGAGCTAGCTAACTTGAATATAAAGTGAGCACTTACAATTAGTTAAGGTTTCAAGCTATATTTGTCCAAATCAAGTGACTTGAACTTAGTAAACTATTATATCTAATGTTACTTGTAGCTAGCGTCATCAAATATTTCGAACATTGGACAATACTTTGATTACATTACATATTGAACTAATTGCTTAACATATTGATCATATGTTAATACCTAACTTTTTGTTGTATTATAAGTCCAAAACTATAACCTGTTTCTTGAGTTACACTCTTGAAAACACGCACTATAATGAAAACTTGTTTTGCAATTTCTATCAGAATGTAATGTTCACTCTTATGTTTGATTATGCCCCTTTTTCCAAAGTCAAAATTGTACATTTAAACATAAGCCTTTCCTCGTTTTAACATTATTATCGAATCCAATATTGAATCTTGACCTAAGTCAAAACTCAATGGACATGATCCATTCTCAAATCATATGTTATCCCAATTTCATGCACCTTAAAGAAAAAATTTTTTTTTCAATAATGTACATACTTTAGTATATCACATGATCCACTTTACAAGACTTAGTTTGTAAGTCAGAACAATCTAGCTTGCCATGTCTTGTGGAGTGTAAACATAAGATAAAGTAATTTGGATAAACATAAGATAAAGTAATCTACAAACATAAGGTAAAGTAATATGGACAAACATAAGATAAAGTAACTTGGGCAATTGTATGGTAAAGTAACTTGGCATGCAACTTGGAAGTTGCCTTTCGAGTGAGGACCAACTCTCTATATAGAATTCATACGTGTTAACCAAAAGTGAAAGTACTTCAAGATCTTAGAAGTAACTAAACCTTGAAACACATTACACTTTAGGATGTCCTACTAACTGTAGAGAACATGCCTCCGATACCAATTCTCAAAATGTTAACCTAGAGGGCTAAACAAGTGGCAAACTTAGGGTCCTAATTTTACTATGACTTAACCCTTTACTTTGAAGGTTAATTGTTGATTATATAACGAACCCTAGATGTAATGAGAAATAGCCCTACTTAGTGCACTTAAGTGTTTAAGGGTAGTTCAGCTAGTTGTCACTAGATATTTCGAGAAACTCTAGGTGAAGATAGAACTTACCTTCTAGAAAACTCTTCCCCGGTTTGATGTTCAAATTAGGTTTCCTCAAAAGGGTATAGCTTGTAAAAAAGGAGGGTTGGCCTAACCCCATGCCCTAATACCCCTAGGGGTTAGGTTAGTAAGTTAGGTCATCTCATTTCATTAAGGGCTAGCATTCCGTGCCAGCCCACTTACTCATTTAGGAAAATACATTTGGGGGGGGGGGGGGGGTCCCACAAAATAAGGTAGAGTATATGTTGAGAGTTCCTGGGTTCAAAAGAGAGCTTGTTTATCTCCACCGGTGTGCAAGCTAAGCTTGTGTCGTCAAGGCATAACTCTCCATTGTGCCGCCCTAACTCCACATATAGGGTATGTTCTACCCTTATCGTTGACAGGATTTGCCCTTGTGGCTGGTACGTCACATCCAAGAAGTTAGTTAAATTCTTTGGTTTGTCACCCCACTTACAAGCTGAAAAGGATTGCTCGAGTTCACATTCTACAAGATTAGTGGATGAAGCCTTGCTTAGGCCATCATCCATGCCAAGCTAGGAATGATACTTGCAGCTCGGCTAGCCTACACATCCTAACTCATAAGGTGAGCCTTGATGTGGACTTGGCCATTTAGGGGTGAGTTCCTAAAGAGGCAAGTTTTTATACAGGTACTTTACTAGATATCGTGGGGGTTTCCAGAGAGGGATTCCGGGTTGGCATTCTGGAAAGCCGCCTTCATGGACCATGCAAAAACTTTAACAATTGGTATCAGAGCAAGTTCTCTATGGTCAGTAGGATTGCTTAAAGTCATAGGGTGTTTCAATTTTAGATAACTCTAAAATTTTTGATTTACTCTATCACTTTGGGTTGACATGTTTTATTCTGCATAGAGAGTTTAATCATGTGAGTTTATCAATCTTCAAAAAACACTTGCTGAGCAAGTCAGCGTGAGATTTTAGGTATGTCTAAAGTCTTATGCTGGTTCAAGCTGATGTCTGTGGGTGTACAACTTATGTAGAGTGTTTCCAACTTCGTATTGGGAATATTCCAAGTATATTCTCCAAGTGTTGAAACTAGGGTTCAATACAATGAGTAAGAAAAGCAACTAGAGCTTAAGGTAGAGAGGGCTGTCACAATGAGGAGATGGATGAAGCTGACCCAGGTCAACCCCTTAGAGTTAGACATGGCCTAGTTGGCGAGAAATAATGATGGATGCCTAAACAAACTTTGAGGAGATGTTTTAGAGTTGCACAATCAAATCAATAACATTGCATTCGGATTCAAGCAACTACCATAGTACTAGATGTTTTGTAGCCAGACCACGGAAAAAGAAGTAAAGCATAATTAAAGTCAGGTTATTTGAATCAGATTCTTCGACAGAAGAATATGGTGGAGGTCATAGTAAGTTTAAGCTGGTCAAGCCTTTGGATTTTATGAGTTCAAAAGATTACAAAGTTCTATGGACTAGTTGTATGATATGAAAAGTTATTTCGAGGCCGCTTCCATGAGAAAGACACAGAAAAGGTTGCATGTGCCAAGCAAGATTTGGTGGTGGATTATTAAGGTGAACATGGATACCGAGACAGCTAAAAGCGCATGAAAAAGGAGATCAAAAAGCAGTACATGCCGGATGATCTTGGATTGCAAATTGCGTGCTGACTTGGCACTTTGTAAATAAGGAATTCATGAAAGCCTGATGGACCATTTTATTGGTTCGAAAGTGTATGGCATTTGATGCCAAATATGAGTGATGATGAAGTGCGAAGTTGCTTCATGGCTAGCTTGAATGAAAAGACTTGAAGGGAGATCCTAAGGTACCAGCCAACAAGCTTCGAGAATGTCAAGAGGCAGCACAAAAGGGCTTACGACATGTCGTTAGAAGACTTGTACAAAAAAGCGATGAACCCAAAACTTAAACCATGGAGTTATCTTTAAAGTCTGGATGGAGAGGGTTCAATAAAAGACCAACACAATCACCATCAAATTGAAGTGCAAGTTCCTTTGTTAATAGTACCAAGTTGAACACATCAAAACCCATCAAATTGCAGAAACTATTAGTGTTACCACCATCTCAATAGGTTAAGGGCCCAACTCTAAAGTTTGCTCCTCCACAATCTACAAGCGGAGTCTCAAAGTGTTATATTGTAATAAATCTGGTCATTTTGCTAAAGATTGCCGGGCACCATCACAACAATCATGACATTTTAAGGCAATGGTAAAAAGGAACCTGAAATGTTTGAAGATTCAGAAGACGAATAAGAAAAGATAATGGTTGTGCTAGACACAACCTACTTTTCATTATTCAAGACAAAACTAACCCTTTGCTATATTTTGATGGGAAGGATACGAGAGGACCAAGTCCGAATAATAATCAATACTAGAGCAACATACAACTTCATATCGACTAGTTTAGCTCGTTGATTGAATTTAGATATAACAAAGATGAGTAAAATAAATATTAATTTTGATAAAGGTTTCCAAAATATTAATAAATAGCAAGGGTAATTCTTATCCAAATTAAAGGTTGAAAAGTTAAGCTACTTAGTTGTCTTGAATATAACGGGGTTCGATTTTGTGTTGGGTATGGGGTGGTTTCATAAACATGTTGAAATCATTTCTTTATCAACATATTAATTTATTTATAAATACTTTCTCTTTAACCATATAGAGAAACTCCTCATTTTTGTCAAGTCATCACTCTCCGGATTAATCGAATCATTTTGGTTAATATCTTTAAGTTGTTACACCACCTAACACTCTCACGAATGCAGTTAGGAGTTGCCATCCTTGTTAATACATAAGCTATGATAAGACCAAGACTACTATCTCATTGCCTATTCTTATCATTTAATTGTACATCATCCTTACAAGATTCAGATATTGCAAGTGCTGAAGAAAGTGATTTAGGGACTGAAGGCAATAGAAATGGTGATGAAAAAATTAAAGTGGTCCCCATGGTAAGGATGTTTTGAGCTGCATTATTATCCATTTCTTGCATGAACTCTGTCATTTTGACATTGGGCATAGAAATTTTCGTCAAACCCCTCTCTTACCTCATGGCAATGCTGAAAATCCATGTTTTCACTATTTCATTATATCTGCAAAATGATAGTTAGCTAGCCTTATAATTATTAAGGTATTATTTACCTTAATGTGTGACTCATGTTTGAACTAAAGCTTCTTTAATTCTTGAGAATTTATTTTCTGTACAAATATAAAAGAAATATACAAAAATGCCTTATGTTACACTCATTTACAACTATCGTCACTCTAACAACTCATTAACAATTCTTCTTCGTTGTTACCTTCTGAGTGAGGCGAAGAAGGTTTAGCCGCTTGGAAGATCATTCATGATCTTCCGTATCTTCTATTGATGTTTCCATGGGTAATGAAGTATGTGAATGTTTTGTACTCTTCGAGATAACTTCCGGTCTAATATATGATTAAAGATCGTCCTCAGAATCTGACATTGAACCAAATTCCTCTTCAAAGCTATCGTACTTCTCGAGAGGGAACTTTTCTAAATACTCCTGTATGGTTTTGTTCGAGAGTAGTCAGTTGAGAACCTCTCTATCCACTTGTTCAGGTCCTCAACCATGGTCTTATCCTTTTCAACGGCAAACACACATGTATCTCAAAGGTAACACTCCTTCAAAACGGATCCCCTAGTGCAGTAGTCAAAAACCCATGGATCACTATGAGGACCCCTGATCAAGTTGACAATGCTCCGGCAGCCTGACTTGTAATGTTTGGATAACGTACATTGCCGAAACTCCTCTCAGTTATTGGTGTATCAGATAGAGGTTCATGCCCGTTGGAGTGCAAATAGATGCCTGGCCAGTCATTTGGAAGTTTGAAATTGTTTGGTGCATTCTTAACAACCAAGTGAACAACCGTATCAATGCACTTAGGATCAGCATCGTTCATATAAAAATCATGTCTAACAATGTCTTTCTCTTGGCGAAGATGAAGGCAAAGTATTGGTGACATGAGCCAAAATCAAGAAAAAATACCTGAAAATGTAGGTATCAATTAAGAGTGCAAGCATGAATTCAATAATAAATACTTCTCTATACATGCTTGCACGGCTAAGTTTCTCCACCAAATCCTCTAGTGCCCTATCCATCGAAGGATTTTTTGACACCCGCCGATCCATCACGAACAATTAAAATGGTTTCCTACAAGCAATGATGTTACCCTATAAAGTCTTTGAATCCGACAATAAACATCTGTAAGGCTTGTCGTGATTTGTAGCATTCTCCTTATATAAGGTTCAACTCGATTCTCTGCTACTGAAGGACTGCCATAAAAAAGAAGGCGTCATCGCAATGTTCTCTTTTTTGGTGTTGGCGTGCAATAGATTCTTACCCAGATCTTCCGATTGGTTCACCCATTGGACAAGCATATCATCGTTTGTCACATGCAAATATTTGCTAACCTCTTCGTATGTTGAAGCCGGGGTCCAACCTAGTTTGTGATAGTGTATTCCCAACCACTTCTTGAAATGCCTAACCGTCTTCAACTCCATTGCCTTGACATGAAAAGGAGAGGTGGGACTACTGTTGTTAATTGTAGTTTGCCATTAATCACCAAATCAGCCAAGACTTCCATCCCCTCCATTGTTGTTCCATTTAAAGGCTTCAACCATGTGAGCTTGAAATTGTTGTCTACATCCTTTGTAAATTGAATAAACTTAGCCTTTGGCGTCTTACTGGGTTTCTTTATAGACTTCTTTGAGGGCTCCCCTTCACTTGTCTGCTTCTTCTTCAGTGTTCCTTTTGCAAACGATTCCATAATCCCCAACCATTTGGCAAAAATCTTATCCTCAAGGTAAGAGATCAACATCATCAAAAAGGATGTTTCCTTCCCGCCCACCTAAGCAAAATCAACTGCTACAATTTCTTCAACTCTCTGGAAAAAAAGAGACAAATTAATATACTGCAAAATAAATCCTGCCATGACAATTTACTTACCGGTAGTCGCACATTGTTCTTTCCCTGCAGTAGCTCTTTGTGGTCGCCCAAGAGTTTCCCACACGGATCGCGTGTGTTTGAACTTCTGCCATTTTTGCTGTTGTAGGGTTGGTGTCAGCAGCGTCCCATTCTGTCGATAACTTAGGGTACTGCTCGATTGTGAGATTCGGCTTAGCTAAAAACGCCAACCTTTTTGTCAGCTTCTCACGGGTATGCTCAGAAAGTTTTTGCCATCGTTTCTTTATTGTATTCATCGAGAAGTCGTTGGGCTGCCATTATTGTGTGCTGGCCATTATAATGTAGTAGTACTTAATTGATTTTCTTTCTCCATCTGAATCTTCGTAATTTGTTCTGGTGTTGCACCCACACTTTCTTAGCGCCTTTTTTCTTTTCATAGTATGGACACAAGACAGCATTATGTAGAACGGTGTAAGAATTGTCTTCCTTTATCTTTCCATGAGCTCAGTTACATGTTCCTGGTTAAGTGGCCTGTAATTAAAGTTTGGGTTTACGCTGCAATACTTAACCCTACACTCATAAATCCTATCATCCAACATCATTTCTTTTGTGGCTTATCGCAGCATGGGATGCCATAGGTGTAGTTAACAAAATGACATATGATTTTCTTTTACGATCCGAATTAACATGTGTGATCCCCAACTGCAGCTGTTCTAATGTTCTTGGCACACTTTTCTAGCTCTCGAAATTCCTAAGCAAATTGAACGTGATCTATAAAGAACCTGGGACTGAGCCACCCTCTTAATCTTCCTAATGATGTCGCTGTGTTCTTCTTCAATGTGAAGAGGGACAATTGCTCCACTTGTGAATGTTCTGTATTGTGAAGCAATTTCTCCTGAGAATACACCTACTCAATGAGTATGGAGATCTTAAAGTAGACATCTAATTGGATCCCCTCATAAATGGGCTTTCGTTGAGTTGAAGAAAAACTCCACGGTTAACATCATTAATGAACACGTGAACATTATTATCCACAAGTCGACAAAACCACCGAGGTTCCTGTCATATATGGCGACCTCTGGATCCGAGAACGTGACATTGGATGGAACAAAGCATATATGTTGAGCATCGTCCAATCTGGGTTTGTAGCCTGCTTTCAGGTGCTTGACTAGTAAATCTTGCTTCCATTGTTTTGTTCGTCCACGCGATGTGACAAAGGTTAGTTTGACAGCAATCATGGTTGCTCCAATGCGCTTCCCGTTTATTTTAAAATATGGCCAAGTTGATTCAAAATCCCCTGCCCATCTCTTCTTCTCCTTTCGTCTTCAATGTCACCTCAATTCCACATTCTAAATAAAAAAATGATTTAGTTCTTCAAGCACATATCCGAGTATAATAGATTTTATTATAATTCTTACCCTGAGTTTTGATGACGACTCCATACTAATGACTGAATCTTCTTGTTTGATTAAATCGTCTTCTGCACAATAATACACTATGAATACAATTCATATAAAAACGCACACATTTGTATAAACCCGAATATACAAAAATAATACACTGATAAATTCACATACACCCTTGTTTGTCTCAGAGAGAAGTGGACAGGATTAACTGTCCGAAGTGGACGGGATTAACTGTCTGAAGCTCACATTTGTGCTAGTGCAAAAGACTAGTAACATTTGGTTTTAGAATCACCACAATGTGAGCTTTGGACAGTTTCACATAGTTTACTGGTTTTTACTCAAAATATTATGATAAAATGATAAAATAAATAAAATGAGATATGCAACTTATATATACTAATGCACATTTATATTCACATGGAAGGGGTGGTGGGATTAATCTCGCCACCTCTTTTATGCCTCTTGAAAGGGTGGCGGGATTAATCTTGCCACCCCTTTTATGCCTCTTGAAAGGGTGGCGGGATTAATCTCACCACCCTTTTTAATCCCCTAGATGGGTGTACGGAATTAATCCTGCCACCCTTCTCGGTCTCAGAGAGAACTGAGCCGGATTTATTTGGCCACACCCCGCCAGGTGATCAAGAAGGGTGGTGGATTAATCTCGCCCACCATGAAAGGGATGGTGAATTAATCTCGCCACCCTTCTCAGTCCCCTGAACTGGTGTGTTAACCCTTCTCCGTCTCAGACAGAAGTGGTTGAGATTGATATGGCTCACCAGATCAGGAAATAGATAAAGGTGGCGGGATTAATCCCGCCACCCCTTTCATGTCTGGTTGGCTAGATTAATCCCGCCCAAGACACTATCATATGGATAATGGCAGTTGGCGGGATATAAATCCCGCCGTCCTCTCGTAAACCATGAGCACACACACATATATATAAGGGCGGCGGGATTAACCCACCGCCCTCTTGTAAACCATGCACACAACACATATATATGGGCAGCAAGATTAATCCGCCGCCTTCTGCGCAAGGCATGGGCGGCGGGATTAATTCCGCCGCCCTCTGTGCAGGTCATGGGTAGCGGGATTAATCCCGCCGCTCTTAGTTAGCCTCACAGGCGGTGGGATTAATCCCGCTGACCATGAGGTTTACCAAATAGCCTGCGTGAAGGGCGGCGGGATTAATCTCGCCACTCATGACCTGCAGAAGGGCCTGTGTGAAGGGCGACGAGATTAATCCCGTCGTTCATGACCTGCGTGAAGGGCTTGGGCGGCGGAATTAATCCCGCCGCTCATGACTTGCGTGATGGGCAATGGGATTAATCCGCCGCCTTTGGTTAATCCTACACACACACAAATATATATATATGCATATGTATATACAGGAATGTGATATATATATTATATATATATATATATATATATATATATGGATATGTATATCATGTGTGTACTAAATAAATTAAATTATACAGACACACACACACACATATATATGTGTATATATATTTATTAATAATAAAATATATATTGTGGAGTGCAAGAGATAGATAAATAAATTTATTATTAAGATACACACACATATATGTATATGTAAATACATATAAATAAATATACACAGGAGTGTGCATGTGAGAAAGAGAGATTTCACATGTGTGAATGCGCCTTCAAAGCCTACTGCACTGCCGCGCCATTTTGCATCGCCACGCCTTCTGAAAGAAAGATCTTGCACTGCTATGACACAACCACTAGCACAACCGCTCTATTCCACCACTGCCGCCTCTACCATTTCTTCTTGAAACCCTAAGAATATACCTAAATCCTAAAAGAAATAAAATATATATTAACCTAATCGAATTATTTCTTTTAAGAATATACCTAAACCCTAAAAAGAATAAAACATCTAAATGAATATTCTTTCATTATATATGCACGTTGTAACTAAAGTGGGCATAATACGTGAATTAGGAATATAAAATAAATTATTAATTAATACTTAAGTTTTAATTATTAATTAATTAATTATTTAATATGTAATTAAGCCTTAAATATTAATTAATTAATAAATTAATCCTTCAATAACCTTACTTAGTAAGGAATATTCCTAAAATATCTTAAAATATTCATATTATTCTAAAAATAGTTTACAAATAATTAAGAAATACTATCAAACATAATTACAAATGAAATCATTTCTTATCAACATGTTAATTTTTTATAAATATTTTTTTCCTATCATACAGAGAAATCTTCTCATTTGTCTAAATCATCACTCTCCGGATTAATCAAATCATTTTGGTCAATATCTTGATGTTGTTGCCACCACCTAACATCTCACGAATGCAATTGGGAGTTGCCATCCTTGTTAATACATAAGATGTGATAAGAGAAGGTCTGCATAAAGGCTCATCTAAAAATTGAAGTTCCTTAAGAATAATATTATAAAGCGCCGGGTTGCTATCCTTCATTTTATAAAATTCAAAATCACGAGAAAGAAAAGCTTTAGGAAATGTTTGATACGGTGGATACTGCTCACAAAAGTTTTCGAGATTCTTCTTTCTGAGGCATGTATCCAAGTAGTTCACTAGCTCATCCATGATATCTGTATTAGAATATGAGTCGAAAGTGATTAGATAAATACAAGCAATGTTTTGGTTGAGCATAGCCTTCTGAGGAGAGTCGTCTACCACTAACATATATGCGTTCTTCATTATCCTTAAGCGACTGATCTCCCCATGAGTCCTAATTATTCTTTCATTCTTGAAGAAGTATGGATTGCTATCCTTTTTTATATTGTAAAATTCGAGAGGTTTATAACATACTCGTTGGTCAAAAATCTAATCTTTATAATCACCTCTTCTGCAACACTACAATGTTTCTTAAGCAAATTCAACAACGGTGTCAAGTTGTGAATCTGCATGCATGACCAAATCCCCACAAGCGCACCATCTCCTTGAGCTTTTGAAAGAGACAGTTCAAGCCTGGACAAAAAATGATATCATATCGAAATTTACCATGCCAAGGAATGAAATCTCCTTGTTTGATTTTCTTTTTTCCTATCCTTGGGCCTTTGTCGATGAAGCAGAACACCATTGACATCCAACAACACAATATAGCATGAGTGACATGGGATAGCGTTGCCTCTTGAATACATTGCAACTCACTTGTTTGCTCCTTTCACATTTATCTGTTGACACTATCTCGTTGCCTATCCCTTTATCATTTAATTGTATATCATCCTATAAGATTCAGATATTGTAAGCGCTGAAGAAAGTGATTTCGGAACTGAAGCCAATAGAAATTGTGATGAAAAAATTGAAGTGGTCCCCATGGTAACGATGTTTTGAGCTGCATTATTATCCATTTCCTACATGAACTCTGTCATTCTGACATGTGGCACAAGAAATTTTCACCAAACCCCTCTCTTACCTCATGGCAATGCTGAAAATCCATGTTCTCAACTGTTTCATTACATCTGCAAAATGATAGTTAGCTGACCTTATAATTATCAAGGTATTATTATTTACCTTGTTAATGTGTGACCCATGTTTGAACTAAAAGCTTAATTAATCCTTGAGAATTTATTTTCTGTACAAATATAAACGAAATATACAAAAATGCCTTATGTTACACTCATTTTACAACTATTCGTCACTCTAAGAACTCATTAACAATTCTTCTTCGCTATTACCTTTTGAGTGAGGCGAAGAAGGTCTAAGCCGCTTGTGAGATGGTTCATGATCTTCTGTATCTTATGTATCTTCTGTTGATGTTTCGATAGGTAATGGAGTATGTGAATGTTCTGTACTCCTTGGAGATAACTTCTAGTCTAATATCTGATTGAAGTTCGTCCTCAGACTCCGACATTGAACCAGATTCGTCTTCAGAACTATCGCACTTATCGGGAGGGGACTTTCTCAAATACTCCTGTATGGTTTGTTGGGTAGTCAGTTGAGAACCTCTCTATCCACTTGTTCAAGTCCTCAACCATGGTCTTGTCAAAAACCCACGCATCACTGTGAGGACCCCTGATCAAGTTGACGACGCTTCGTGCCGTTGACTTGTAATGTTTGGATAACGTACATTGCCGAATACGTCCCTCTCAGCTATCGATGTATCGGATGGAGGTTTAGGGCCGTTGGAGTGCAAACAGATGCCTGTTTAGTCATTTGAAAGTTTTAAAACTGTTTGGCGCATTCCTAACAACCAAGTGAACAACCGAATCAATGCACTTCGGATCAGCATATTCATATAAAATCCTGTCCAACGATGTTTATTCCTCTTGGCAAAGGCGAAGGCAAAAAGTATCGGTGACATGAGCAAGAATCAAGAAATAAAATACCTGAAAACATAGGTATCAGTCAAGAGTGCAAGCATGAATTCAATAATAAATACCTTCTTTGTACATGCTTGCACGGCTAAGTTTCTCCACCAAATCCTCTAGTGCCCTATCTATTGAAGGATTTTTTGACACCTGCCGATCCATCATGAACAATTGAAATGGTTTCCTACAAGCAGTGATGTTACCCCATAAAGTCTTCGAATCCAACAACAAACATCTGTAGGGCTTGTCGTGATTCGTAGCATCCTCCTTTATAAGGTTCAACTCGGTTCTCCGCTGCTGAAGGACTGCCATAAGAGAAGGCATCATCGCAATGTTCTCCTTTTTGGCATTGGCGTTGCAATAGATTTTTGCCCAAATCTTCCGATTGATTCACCCATTCGACAAGCATATCATCGTTTGTTATATGCAAATATTTGCTGACCTCTTCGTATGTTGAAGCCGAGGTCTAACCCAGTTTGTGGCAGTGTATTCCCAACCACTCCTTGAAGTGCCTGACCGTCTTTAACTCCATTGCCTTGAGATGAAAGGAGAGGTGGGCTGCTGTTGTTAATCTGTAGTTTGCCATCAATCACCAAATCAGCCAAGACTTCCATCTCCTCCATCATTGTTCCATTTAAAGGCTTCAACTATGTGAGCTTGAAATCGTTGTCTACATCCTTTGTAGATTAAACAAACTTAGCCTTCGGCATTTTACTGGGTTTCTTTGTAGACTTCTCTGAGGGCTCCACTTCACTTGTCTGCTTCTTCTTCAGTGTTCCTTTTGCAAACGATTCCATAATCCCCAACCATTTGGCAAAATCTTATCCTCGGGGCAAGAGATCAACATCATCAAAAAGGATGTTTCCTTCCTGCCCACATGGGCAAAATTAAACTGCTACAATTTTTTCAACTCTCTGAAAAAAAAAGGACAGATTAATATACCGGTGAGATAAATCCCGCCAGACAATTTACTTACCCGGTACATCACACATTGTGTATTCCTGCAGTAGCTCTTTGTGGTCGCTGAAGAGATTCCCACACGGCTCGCATGTGTTTGAACTTCTCCCATATTTTTGCTGTTGTAGTGGTTGTGTCTGCAGCGTCCCATTCCGCCGATAACTTATGGTACTACTCGATTGTGAGATCGCTTCGCTAAAAACGCCGATTTTCGCAACTCTCTCACGGGTATGCTCGGAAGTTTTGTTGCCATTGTTCCTTTGTTGTGTTCATCAAGAAGTCGTTGGGCTGCCGTTATTGTGTGCTAGCCATTAATGATGTGTAGTACTGATTGATTTTCTATTCTCCGTCTGAATCTTTCTCATTTGTTCCGGTGTTGAGATCCACACTTTTGTCAACGCCTTTGTTTCTCTCGTAGTATGGCACAAAACAACATTATGTGGAACGGTGTAAGAATTGTCGTCCCTCATCTTCTCCATGAGCTCAACTACACGTTCCTGGTTGAGTGGCCTGTAATTAAAGTTTAAGTTGACGCTGCAATACTTAACCCTACACTCGTAAATCCTATCATCCAACATCATTTCCTTGTGGCTTATTGCAGCATGGGATGCCACAGGTTGTAGCTGATAAAATGACTGATGATTTTCTTTTACAATCCGAATCAACATGCTTGATCCCCGATTGATGTTGTTCTAATGTTCTCGGCACACTCTTCCAGCTCCCAAAATTTTCTAAGCAAATTGAACGTGATCTATAAAGAACCTGAGACCAAGCCACCCTCTCAATCTCCCTAATGATGTCGCTGTGTTTTTCAATGTGAAGAGGGACGATTGCTCCACTTGTGTGATTTTTGTATTGTGAAGCAATCTCTGCTGAGAATACACCTACTCGATGAGTCTAAAGATCTTCGAAGTAAACATCCAGTTGGATCCCCTTCATAAACGGGCTTTCGTTGAGTTGAAGAAGAACTCCACCGTCAAGTGAACACGTGAACGTCATTATCCACAAGTCGACATGACCACCCGAAATTAATGTCGTAACTGGCGACCTTTGGATCCGAGAACGTGACATTGGATGGAACAAGGCATATGTGTCGAGCTTCGTTCAATCTGGGTTTACAACATGCTTTCGGATGCTTGACTAACGAATCTACTTTCTATTGTTTGCTTGTCCATGCGATGTGACAGAGGTTAGTTTGACAGCAACCATGGTTGTTCCAATGCGCTTCCCGTTTAGTTTGAAATATGGCCAAGTTGATTCTAGAATCCCTCTGCCCATCTCTTCTCCTACTCTCGTCTTCAATGTCACCTCAATTCCACATCTGAATACAAAAATGATTAATTCTTCAAGCACATAACCGAGTATAACAGATTTTATTTTAATTCTTACCCAGAATTTGACGACGACTCCATACTGAAGATTCAAATCTCCTTGTTTAATTAAATTGTCCTTCTGTAAAATAATACATTATGAATATAAATCATATAAAACACACACACGCTTGTATAAACCCAAATATACAAAAATAATACACAGAGAGAAGTGGACGAGATTAACTGTCCAAAGCTCACATTTGTGCTAGTGCAAAAGAAAAATACATTTCGTTTTTAGAACCACCACAAATGTGAGCTCTGGACAGTTTTACATTGTTTACTGGCTTTTATTCGAATATTATGATAAGATGATAAAAGTAAATAAAATGAGATATGCAACTTATATATACTAATACACATATATATTCACATGGGAAGGTGCGGCGGGATTAATCTCGCCACCCCTTCAATGCCTCCTGAAAGAGTGGGCGGGATTAATTCGTCACCTTTCTGGAGGCCCTGAACGGGTGTGCGGGATTAATCCCGCCACCCTTCTCGATTTTAGAGAGAACTGGGCAGGATTTATTTGGCAACCCCTTCAGGGGCTCTAGAAAGGCGGCGGGATTAATCTTGCCCACCATATAAAGGATGGTGAAATGAATCTGCCACCCTTCTCAGTCCCCTCCATTGATATGTTGTAAACCTTCTACGTCTCAGACAGAAACGTTTGGGATTGGTCCGACTCACCAATGAGGAAAAAAGAAGGGTGGCGGGATTCATCCCTCCACCAGGCATTGAAGGCTCGGCGAGATTAATTCCACCGGATTTTCGCACAAGGCATGGGCGTGCGCGGGATTAATCCCGCCGCCCATGGCCTGAGTGCTGGGCCTAGACGGCAGGATTAATCCCGCCGCCTAGGCATGCCTTGTGCGGAATCCAGCGGGATTAATCCCACTGCCCAGGCCCTTCACTCGGGCCCTATGCAACGGGATTAATCCCACCGCACGCGATGCCTTGCACGGAATCCGGCGGGATTAATCCTGCTGCCTAGGCCCTTTAGACAAGCCATTGGCGGCGGATAAATCCCGCTAGATTCCCCCATGGCATGTGTACGCGGTGGGATTAATCCCGCCGTCTAGACCCAGCATGCAAGCCATGGGCGGCAAGATTAATCCCACCGCATGCGTGGAATCCGGTGGGATTAATCTTGCCGCCTAGGCCCTTTAGACAGGCCATTGGCGGCGAGATAAATCCCGCCGAATTCTGCACAAGGCATGCGTAGGCGGCGGGATTATTCCTGCCGCCTAGGCTTAGCAAGCAGGCCATGGTCGGTGGATTAATCCCGTCGCTGATGAGGCTAACCGAATAGCCTGCCTGAAGGGCGGCGGGATTAATCTTGCCGCTGAGGGTGTAACCATATAGCGGCGGGATTAACCCCGCCGCCCGCGGTCTAACCATTATAGCGGCGGATTAATCCCGCCGCTACACACATATATATATCTATATGTATTTGTGTGTGTAGGAGAGTGCGTGTGTGTGTTAGAGATAGACAAATCAGATTAAAATTATACTAATACACACACACATATGTATATGTATATGTATATCGTGTCACGACCCGATACAGAATACAGGTTTCCGGATACAGGACATGGGTTGCAGGACTTTCCTACAGGATTCCGGATACAGGATATGGGTTGCAGGACTTTCCTACAGGATATTCCTACCAGGATTCCGGACACAGGATTCGGTTGCAGGATATTCCTACAGGATATGCCACAGGATATGCCTAGAGGATAAGGGACATGTGGACTCATCTTAGCCTCTGCATGCATGCAATCACTTTTGCATGCATGCAACCACTTTTGCACTCATGCCTAGATTAGCTCTTGGAGTTGTGAGCATAAAAGCTCCGACCTAATTGTTGTACAATCAGTTACTATCAACACCAGTCTTACTACGATCAATCTTCTCTTGTCTTGTTCTTGTCTTGTTTCCTGTCCTGTTCCTGTCTCGCTCCTGTTTTGTCTTGCTCCTGGATCCTGTCCTGCTCCTGGATCCTTCCTCTTCTGTCTTGTTCCTGGATCTGTCCTGCGCTTTCCTGTCTTGCTCCCGGATCCTATCCTGATCCTGTCTTGCTCCTAGATCCGTCCTGTTCCTATTCCTAGTTCCTGTCCTGCTCTCGGTCCTGTTCCTGAGTCAAGCCTTCCTGTCCTTGGAATCCTGTTCTCTTCCTGGTTCCTGGATCGTGGCTTGACAGTTTGATAGTAACTGCTTCATAGTTCTCCGTTTTCCAGCTACCTTTTTCTTGATTCCTTTCCTTCATTTCCTCCTTTTTCTTTCCTAGATCATGGCTGATTTTGAGCGCTTTCAACGCGAGCACCAAATGTTACTTCATGAGCTGGCCACTTTGCGCCAAGTGGTCACCGACCTGCAAGGTTCCACCACTGCGGCACATGCAGCTGCTGATGCATCCTCCAAGGCTGCTGCAGGCTCTCTCCCAGGCATCGGTGGTTCCCTCTTCATCAAACTTTTCTTCGGAGCCGAAGGTTAGCATGCCAGAGAAGTTCAGTGGCAATCGTGCCGATTTCCAAGGTTTCCTGAATCAGATCCGGCTCTTGATCCGTATGCAACCACGGCGCTACTCGACTGATGCTCAAAAGGTGGGTCTTTTGGCATCCTTACTAAGTGGATCTCCACGGGCTTGGGTTGCCCCCTTGCTGGAGCGTGACGACCCATTGATGGAAGACTTTGAAGGTTTCGTGGCTGCCTTTGAAGCCTGTTTTGGAGATCCTGATAAGTACCGTTCTGCATGCACGAAGTTACGGAAGCTCACTCAAGGATCCCGACCAGCTTCCGTCTATGCATCCGAATTTCAGCAACTTTGCACGAACATTCCATGGGACGAGACTGCATTGATCGAACACTTCCGTTTTGGGTTGAGGGACGACGTGAAGGACCTTCTCCTTACGTTACCGGATGCCCAAACATTAGCGGAGATCATGCAACAAGCTGTTCGTTGCGACAACCGTTTGTTCGAGCGT